>JBBPMG010000291.1:0-29219 GCA_038090195.1 Boletellus deceptivus
ATAGCCTTGGCGCGCACTCTGTCAACCGTCTCCTCAACTACGTCAACAGACACTACGTCAAGTATGCAGTAGACGAAGACCGGGGCTGGCTCACACCGAGCGACATTTTCGAGGCTGTCGCCAAGTCTATTGAGGAGGGGGACACGCGTGAAAAGATTGCAAGCAAGCTAAAGGAGAGAAGGATCGAAGAGTTGAAAAAGTGGGGGTACGAGGGAGATGGTTCGCCTCAGTCCCTTGCCTTGGCCAAACAACGGGCGGAAGCTGCGAGCACACTGGATCGTGTCATCCCCTTGGAAGCTCTGGCGCTGAGGAGATTCAGGATGGAATTCGTCGAGCCTTTGCTGGCCGCTCCCAAGATGAAACGGAAGAAACGGACGCCAGGAGCAGTACCTGTCGGCGACAGGCCTCATCTCTCCAAGAGTCGACTCTCACATGCCGTACAAGAGCTTCTTGAAGTAGAGAGGGTAAATCCAAAGGAACGCCTCAATCTCGCAACGGACCTCGCAACGAGTCTGTGTGCCATCGGTGTCCGCAATGGGCACCCATTGCGCAAGAAGCTTGAGAAATTCCTCGCGACAGGTACCCATTGAGTCAACGGTGTTCCGGTGTTCTAGTCGTCTCAGCCGTAGTTCATACATTGATTTTACGGATCGTTTGGCAATCATAAACATTAACGAGTACTAGCCAGATTCTTGATATTCCTGTGATCCTGGTTTTTGACTCTCATGGCTGTTCCCCGTCCAGTCAAGCTTGGACCCAAACCAGCCATTTTAGAGACGTCCTCGTACAGCGTCCAAGCGACATCCTTAATACATATAGGGAAGTCGCGCCTCGGTTCGCGCGGTCGCTTCAATTGACCGCCATGCCACCGGATCCACGCCCCGGGAATACTCCGCTGATAATCCGCGTACAACATGTACGACCAACTCGATCTGCCCAATATGGCCCCGATGCGGCTGTTCGACATGGCAAGTCCGGTTTCGCCTCGTTGATACTTCTGGTGCCCGTCTTGAGCTTTCCTCGACGACGTGGCGGGTTCGTGTGGCCTATAGGACGTTTTGGACGTCTGTGTGATGGAGTGGATGGCCCTGGTATGTTTGCTCTTGCGTGCTCGTGCATACCGTTTGCGTTGACTGTCTTCCTCAGCTAGTGGGTCCGTTCTGACTCGCCTCGAGTTGCGGCGCGCACCGCTCACTGCGTCATCCATCCCCATCGGACGCCCTTCCCCACTCGCACCGACACCGTTGGCAATGTTTCCGCGCGCCCAATCGCGATCGACGCGTCCCAGTTCAGCTTTGTCGCCCAAGTGGTCACCTGGCCCACTACCTCGATGGGATGCGCTCGTTTCGCTCCTGCCGTCGTCGTCATCTGTCCCGCGTCATACCCAGACGCATTTGACGCCTTCTGCCCTCGCTCCGGCGCTCTCTGTTGCCCTCGACGCCTCGCGGTTGGACGCTCTCGCCCCGACGGCCTCCTCAGACCTCGACTCGATTCGACTCATTCATAGGCTCGCCACCGCCGCCACCTGGTTTCCTTGGCCTGTCGCAGCCATTCTTTCTTGCGAATTCTATCTTGCTGTCGCTCCTTGAGCTTGGCACGGTGCACACTTTCGGAGACTACCTGGACGATCAGTTTGGGCGAAGTACAACATCCACGACGGCCACTACAGGGTCCACAGTACCTAACGAGTCTGCACGCGCGCACAAAGGGCCTGGCGGCGCTTGTCAAAGGTGTGGCAGTGTCGGCTACAAGGCGCGGGACTGTGGTGAGGCTGGAACGGTCGTTGAGGCCAAGGTCGAGGTGGCAGAAGCGCTGCGGGCGGTGGAGAGGGGAGGCGGACGAGGCAGACACGTCGCGCATGGTGGCGCAGGCGCATTGACGGTCGGACTGGAAGGCTGGAGGGGCGAGTTGGCCGACGAGGGGACTCGTGCCGCCATGGAGCCCAGCGCGGCGAGTTGGCTGGCCAGTGAGGCTGCCACTGGCACTGCGAACCTGAATGCAAGATGCGCTGAGCCCACAAGGCCAGAGGGCACATCAGAGGTCTCACCAACGTGGCCACTCGATGGACGAGTTGGCGTACGGGCTGGAGCGGCAGCCAAAGAAGTCGAGCGGGTAGAAAGAGCGGGCTTCCGAGAAGGCGAGGAAGTGGCTGTGGGGGTGAGTGGACTGGGTGCTGGTGCTAGGGAGGCCGCTGGTTGGGGTTCCGCTGCCGAGGAAAGCCATGGTGAGCGCGGCGACGCTAAGGTCGACCACACGCACATAACACCCAAGACCACCTGCGAGGACCGCGACGAGCAGAATTAGTGAAAGCAGGCGGAGGCGTCACCTGACCACTCTCCGGACTTGCCTGGTGTTTCCGATGGTGCAGGCATGTCATCAAGCAGGGGTGCCCTGATTACCTTTGTCAGCAACTGCCATTAGTGGCTCAAACATGGCCTAACTCGCGTCTGTCTTGTTCTCCCACGACACCTCCTTCACCGGTCACGACCACTGGGAAGACATCCTCACACGCTTGATTGCTCCCAGCCAAGCCTACATGTCCAATGAGCTTCCTTCCCCATCGTTGGTGGCCTTTGCACCACCACTCCCCGAGCAATATACACCACCCTCAACCTCTCATTCACAGCGCCAGCACTCGCGTTCCCCCTCCCCGCCTCACTGCCTCTCTCCGGCGCCCCATGCGAAGCAGTTACTTGGCAAGAAGAAGCCCCTCCTCGCCTGCTTGTTCTGTCGAGAACTAAAGATTGCATGCGGGCCACCTCAGCCTGGAAGCAAAGATAGAACGTGCAAGTGAGTGAGTTCCCGTATCATGCGTGGTTCGCCAGTTGCAAATGTAGACAATCATTTGCCCTGGCGAGTCAACCATCTTCCATCCATCACTGTGTGCTCCACATGCACTGACATGTCCCTCTTCCAGTCAATGCACCCGACGACATCTCGAGTGTGTATATCCTCTTGAGTCCCGACAGGGAATGCATAAGTGCCGGCTGCCCATTCAAAGAACCTTGTCTCCTGAGATCAATCCAGATGAGCCCAATGTCCATATTGTCAAGATCAATGGGAAACAGTCTGTTGATCAGAGTGCCTGAATGTGCACTCTTATCATGTGTGTCTAGTATGGCACAAACATGTAGTAAGCCATTCATGTCTGACTACAATGATGTGACAGGTTCTTTGGTCTCAGTGGATGCTACTGGTGTTTTTGACTGCTGTTGATTGTGAGTTGTCACATTTAATCCTTTCAATTGCTTACAGTGACTCTTGATTTCTAGTGGTGATGGTTCTGTGTGTATATGCAATATGAGATTGTTTCAGAATCATTCTTTGGGTCCTTGTGCCTTTATTAGTGATGTATCCTGAGTCCTAAGTGTTGGAGATGGTCACCTAGGTGGTGTCTGTGTCCCTTGGTTGTTTATGGGTTGTGCTTGGGGCACAAATGATTGAGTGCTGGGTCCACCAGCCAATGTGGTTACCAGGTCTTCCTTGTCCCCATGTCCTTTGCCCCCTTTGCAGATCTGTCACCACCTGTCAATGTAGGAGGTACAGCAGGGGCTTGAGAGAGAGCAAGTAAAGATAGATATAGAGGCATGCTGATATACCCTGTGCTGGTGATTTTGGACTCCCCAAGAGTGGGAGAGGACCAGAAATAGTATACAGGTTGATGAGTAATTGTGTAGTTTCATTTGGGAGATTATTGAGAAGTGCTTGGCAATACTAGGCAGGGTTTGATTCTGCCTAGATGGTATGCAGAGACACCAGACATAACATGCATTAATCACTGACCAGATGACCATATGAAAGAGTCCAAGATAGAAAAAGATACTCACACCAGCTCCCCTGACTTCTCTCAGATAACTGACTGCTTCCCTGTATCCATTCTCTGTCTCACCCCTGTCCAACTTCTCTCCTGACTTCCCATCTCCACTTCCAGTACTGATGTCCTCTATGACAACCCTGGGATAATCTTCATGCCAACCCCACTGCTTTGCAAGGTATGCCACCTGCCTAAAGAAGCCCACCTGTCAACAAACATGAATAGCTGTGTCAAGATTGAACAGTGGTTCATGACTCCATCAAATGTGAGTGTCCCAACAATTTGACCTTTGCTGTGACCAAACATTTTCACTTTTGGCAGTGTCATTCACATTGGCATAAGTGTTGAAAAGCAGGGTTGTATGCTCCATGTTCACCAGTTCATGCATATGCAGTTCTTGTAAGTAGAGTGTCAAGAGTAGGATTAGATTGGCTATGAGAAACTAGTGTGTATGTGGGTGGGTGGGTGCTGATGAGTATCATACAGGCACAATGTCCAGCCAAGGGGTAGAAAGATGACAGGGGCATACCTTCCATATGATATAACTTCCCTGGACACCATGCCACCTAGATGACCATCTCTGACACTCTTTTTTGCCCATTTTGTGGACCATCCCATGTGGTTTACCACCTTTCTCAAGACAGTTGCACAATGATGGTGGGTGCAGACATTAGATGCTGCTGCTGGTTCAGACCCAATTGCTTTTGTTGCTGTCAGTGCAGGGGAGGACAAGGAAGTGGAGAGACAGGATCAAGTTGTGATATGGAACATGCTTCTGGAGCTCTATCTCAACAACAAGGGCATCAAAGGGGGTGTGTGTGAGCACCACAAAGCCCTCTGGTTATTTCAGTCAGACCATCTTCTGTATGATATCATGCACACATTGGTCCTCTGCTTGTGTTATATTCTCTTATTTTTCTGCACAGTTCTCCACATTATTCTAGCATTTTTCCATATTTTTCTAGCTTAATCTGAATATTCTATGGGTTTTCTATGGGTTATTCAGTTTCTAATGGTTATCTATTCCCCATTCGGACTTAGCAGGTCTAGGACATCCTCATGGCTCATAGATTGAGTCCAGAACAAGTCTGAGTCACCCAGACTCATATTACATCATAGATGCACAGGTTATAGTCTAGACCACTAAACCAATCCCTAGACTCAGGGCTTGGCCCTCTCAGCCCCATACCCTACTTCCATTACACACATGTTTGACACATGTCAGGGACAGGCACACAAAGTCTAGATCCAAGCCCTTGAACCTGCAGAACCCTATTACCACTCTATTTGATATAGACCTAGACTCTCCTAGAATAATAGATAACTCTTGCTAATCTCCATGGATCTTGTATGGAATTGCCTCATGGCATTCCCCTTTACCACTATACCCTAGAACCTCACATCCAGAGCCCTCAGACCAGTACCCATAGCCCAGACACATGTTCTCCTCATGTACCCTCTACCTGATTAGTACCAGATATCTGTAGATGTAGTGTACACTGATGTAAACAGTAAAGTAGTATATAAGGGACACCCCCAACTTGCTGGAGGACTCAGTCTTGTCCTCCTCGAGCTTGCCTGCTCAGTCCTGTGACACCAGACTCCTTGCCCCTAACAACACATGCTTACAGCAGGGCTGGTAAGCAGTTGTTTCATTTGGAGGCCACTGTTGTTGATGAATTCCCCTAAAGCATCTGTAGTTGTGACTGCAACCAATGTTTTTTGGGGTTTCCTTTCCCCAGTAGGTCACAGTCCTCCCTTCTTATGATTACTTGTCCTGCAACCCACACAGTGACTGTTATGGTTTCATATGGGGTCACTCACTCCTCCAGTGTATTTGATATACCAGCTAGGTATATCAATGACTCCACCCCATTCCTCATTCCATCTGATGCAGTAATGCTGCTCAATAAGGAAACTCTCCCCTTGTACCTTGATCTCTTGTCAATTCTCTGATCTGTGGTCCCCATTTGTACTATAAACCTAGATTCCCTAAACTGGACATTGATCCTCCTATGGTGTATCTCTTGTTGCACCACGTTTCCCCTTATCTCATATTGGATAACTCCAACTACTGTAGATGGTACTACTGATTCCAGTTGGTACAGCTCTGCCTGGATATTTATACAAGTCCATGTAACTGTATGATCCTCAGCTAGTTCTATGCAATCTACGTGTAGTTGCTAGCCATCCATGAGTCCAACCTACAGGAAGGATAGTGAGACCCAGATCTCTATTAGTCCCACACTACTATCAAGAGTGCACTTGACAGCTAGGAACTATGTATACATGTAAAAAAAGAACTAGCTCATCCCTCAACCCCTACTATTAAGCAGTAGGGTCCAAACCTTTGAACAACATGTTGTACCACACACCAAATCAGCCCCCCAAAGAGCACAAGGAAGTGTTCTATACTGAAGATGAAGGAATCCTGTCCCAGCATACACAACAGTTACCTTATGAAAACCCCTATCAGAGTGCTTTGCCAGTTCCACAAAGAATTGTAGGATGACCCTCCCTTGCCATGAACCCAGTAAGAAGGAGAAGACCTTCCTCCTCACTATTGGCTCCAGTACAACCAGCTGCCCCAGTTATAACCAGAGAATCACAGGCCCCTTCACCACTACCCTCCCTTTAGATCAGGATACAGCCTGCCATGTCAGAACCTACTGACAGTAATGAAGAAATGGCTGACGTACCCCAGCAGAATAAGGATACTAAGAAAGGAGAACTCTGGGCAGCCTTACCTGCAGATTTCAGTGGGCTACCAGAGGATGCAGAACACTGGATCATGTCTATGAATGCATATTTTGCAATCAACGAGCACATCTATCAGAAGGATGAGCCAGTCATGATCCTCACCTGTCTAAACAAACTTACAAAGGAAAGAGAGGCTGCATTTGCTGAAAGTTGGTACAACAAAGCCCTGGATGTCAAATACAATGACTTCCTTGCTGCATTCTGAGCCACATTTGTACCCTCTAGGCTAAAAGAAAGAGCCAGGAATGTGATCTATGATCTAAAACAAACTGATTTGCTCAATGCCAAGGAAAAGAACACCCCACAATGATTAAAAAGGGAGAAATTTGACTCTTACGCTATGGCATTCAAATTGCAGGCCTATGGAAGTGAACTGGGGATGGGGCATGATGACATTCTCATCAATGTGCTGAGAAAAGGGGTAGATGGAAAGCTCACCAACACAATGGCCACCTTGAATCCACAACCAGAAACTTGGAAGGATTGGATCAAAAGGGCTCACACCTTTGATGAGAACTTTCAATGGCTCAAAAAGATCAGGGAACACACACACTACATTCCATTCGCCTCTTCTCCCAAGACAACCTCTACCCATGATCTGAATGCCATGGACATTGACTCAGTCCATTTAACCCCTGCTGAAAGAACTGAACATATGAGAGATAACAAATGTTTTGTATGCCACCATACTGGTTGTCATTCCAGCAACCACTGCAAAGGAGGGCCTCATCCACCTAATAGGAATTGCCCTCAGACCACTATAGCCCAAACTACCACAGATGCATTAGGGGACATCTCAGAATGAGTTACTTAGAATTCTCAAAGTCTGCACTGCACCTAGTGAGGAACAGGAGATCCATGCTACAAACATCAAAGAGGATTTTTAATTCAGAGGACAGGATCAATGGCTGTACCTCTGATAGACCTTGTCCCAGTTTTTGTATTAGGAATGGACTCTGGAGCAATCAAACTCCTGATTCAACTTTGCAAAACTGGTGTAGAAAAACCTATTGATGTAACCACCATAATTGATAGTGGGGCCACAGAGTGCTTTGTCCATAAATATTTGGTACAAGTGAACTGCTGGAAAATAGATTGACTCCCTAAGCTGTTTATTGCCAACAACATAGATGGATCAAAAAATCAAGGAGGTTTGATCCGCTACTCTGTCACCCTACAGCTACATATTGGTGAACAGAAGGAAACATGTACTTTCTTAGTCTTGGATTGTGGAAAAGAACAGGTCATTTTAGGAATAACCTTGCTGCATGAAGCAAAGCCATGAATTAACTGGACAACTGGAATCATCTCAATCCCTTCCAAAGTGAAGAAAGAAGATCTAATTGAACAGTGATATCTCATGAGATACCTTGAACTCAATCCTGTCACAATTGCCCAAACAACTTTGTCAACTGAACTCACTCAGCAAGCGGGGTCAGTTAATGCAGATCTTCTGAAAGAATTCAGGGAATATAGTGACATCTTTGGAGAACCCAGCAAAGGGGAACTCCCCCCATCCGGGCCTTATAACCATGCTATAGAAGTCATGTGTGATTTCTTACCCAGGGTTGCAAAAGCATATCCACTCAACCCCAAGGTGTTGGCTGCATGTAAGGAGTTTGTGGATGAACATCTGGTGTCAGGAAAAATATGTCCATCAAAATTGCCCCAGGCCTCTCTCTTCTTCTTTGTCCAGAAAAAGGATAGAGGACTGCAACCATGTCAAGATTATCGATATCTAAATCAGCATACAGTGAAAAACACATATCCACTTCTCCTAATCTCAAGCTTGATTGATCAACTAAAAGATTCCACCATCTATACCAAATTTGATGTGAGATGGGGATATAACAACATCCAGATCAAGGAAGGGGATATCTGGAAAGCCATGTTTATCACCCCATTTGGACTCTTTGAACCAACAGTTATGTTCTTCAGCCTTTGCAACTCTCCCCCAACCTTCCAAGCCCTTATGGATGATATCTTTCAAGACATGGTGACTGAAGGATGGCTTCTGATCTATATGGATGATCTCATCATCCACACAAATGGGGATTTGACCCTTCACCACCAACACACTTGACGGGTACTATAGTGCATGAGGGAGCACAAACTCTACCTCAAACTCTCCAAATGTTTCTTTGATGTTGACAAAGTCAAATACTTGGGAATGATTATCCAACCTGGCCAAATCACCCTGGACCCAGTCAAACTACAGGCAATAAAGGAATGGAAACCACCACAGTCAGTCAAAGCCATCCACTCCTTCTTGGGATTTTGCAATTTCTATCACAAGTTTATTCTGAACTTCTTGGAAATCTGCTGACCCCTACATGATCTCACTAAGAAGGGAGCACCATGGAAGTGGACAGACCCATGTCAACAAGCCTTCCTGATGTTACAACAAGCGTTTTGCACTTGACCAGTCTGCCAGCTTCTCCAAACTGAGCATCCATTCTTTGTAATGACTGATGCATCTCTTGTTGCATGTGGAGTGGTGTTAATGCAGAAGGATTCCAATGGTGACCTTCACCCCATTGCCTACTTTTCAAAAACATTCTCCCCAGAGAAACAGAATTATGACATTTATGATTGGGAATTACTAGCAGTTATCCATGCTCTTGAGGAATGGAGACACTACCTCACTGGAACACAACACCCAGTGACCATTCTAATGGACCACAAAAATCTCACTTATTTCTGCCAACCACAGAAACTCTCTCATCGACAAGCTTGCTGGATGTTGTTCCTACAAGACTTCAATTTGACCTTCACTCATATTCCTAGATCCAGGATGGCCCTAGCTGACACACTTTCCTGATCTTTGTCAGAAGAAATGGAATCAGACAACCAGGGAGTCACCCTCCTGTCCAGAGCCCATTTTGTTAATGCCATTAACATAGCCCTCTGGGACAAAATTACCCAATCCACCTTGATTGACCCTTTTGTTGTTGATGCCCTGGCCACCCTGGAACAGGATCATTCCATTATTCCCCGAGTGTCCTGCACAGATTGGCACTTCAATGATGGCTCCCTCTACTTTAAAGGACGCTTCTATATCCTGGAAGTCGCCTGTTGCAAGCTTGTCCACACTATCCATACTTCTGCTGCAAAGGGGCATGCTGGCTATTTCTGGTTGTTACACCTGTTGCAGTGCAACTATTGGTGGCCAGGACTTTCTGGTTTTGTGTGAAAATATATTGCCAGATGTGCCACCTGCCAAGCCACCAAAGTTCTCACACACCCTACACTCCTCCTGGCCAACCCCATCACCAGCACTGCCACTTGCCATTTTCAGTCCATTTCTGTCAATCTTGTTATGGATCTCCCCCTATCTGTTGGTTTTGATTTGGTAATGGTCATGGTTGACCATGGCCTTACAAAGGGAGTAATTTTCACCCCTTGTATCAAAAACATCGATGCTAAGGGCATCACCTCTCTTTTTTTTCTAAAAGTATTTCCCTGATTTGGACTACATGATAAATGCATTTCCAATTGTGGCTCACAGTTCACCTCTGCCTTTGCTAGAGAACTTGCCTGCCTCCTAGAATATAATGTAGTCCTCTTCACTGCCTACCATCCTCAGACCAATGGGAAAACAGAATGTATCAATCAAGAACTAGAGACCTACCTCCACATTTTCTGCCAAGGCAATCCACACATCTGGTCTGACCTCCTCCTGGTGATGGAATTCTCTCACAACACTGCAGTACATTCCATCACCAAACAAACCCCATTTTCTCTCATGATGGGGTACAAACCCTGTGTTTACCCTTCTCTCAGAAAGACATTCCTCCTAGCTTTGGAACAATGACTTGCCCTTCTAAAAAAAGGCTCAGGAAGAAGCACAGCAGGCCCATCATGTCACCAGACAACAGATGGCAGAACAGATCCAATCAAAGTTCAAACCTTGGAAGATGGGCAATAAGGTGTGGCTGGATAACAGAAATCTCCAAATGTGGTACACCTCCCACAAACTGGCCCCCCAACAGGAAGGGCTGTTTGAAATAGAACAGGTAATCTCCCTGATAGTGTACCAACTATGGCTTCCTCCTAGCTGGAAGATACACTCCATGTTCCATGCCTCTTTACTATCTCCTTATTGAGAGACTGCAGCTTTGCACAGTCTGTGGAGGATCTGGACATGTGGCAACAGCTTGTACCTAGCGAACTGCATACAATGAGACCCAGGGAGATGACCCAGGAGAACCTGATTGTTATGCATATGCGTAGTTCCTAGCTGTCGAGCACACTTCGATAGTAGTGTGAGACTAATAGAGATCTGGGTCTCACTATCCCTTCGCGAAGGGACTTGTGGATGGCTAAGTCACTACACGTAGATTGCGTAGAACTAGCTGGGGAGAAGTACCGTACATGGACTTGTATAAATACTCGAGCATTGTTGTACCAACTGGATATGGTAGTACCATCTATAGTAGTTGGAGTTACTTGATATGGAAGTAGGAGAAATGCAGCATGATGAGAGACATGCCGTGGGAGTGGTAATGTCCGAATATGGAAGTGTAACTATAGAAGTACAAATAGGGAAGGCGGGCTCACAGGATAGACAATAGATTGAGGTATAGTGGTAGGGTTTCCTCATTGAGGGGGATTACCATGTCTAATAGATTCTGGGAAGGGATAGAGTCGTCCACATACTTGGACGGGAAGGTTGCTCCAAGAGATGGACTGGAGAATGCATGTGTGGAGTGGGTAAGCCCGTAGTGTACCGTAACATTACCCCCGGTGTAGCTCTGAGACGCCGACTCAGAAGCCCTCAGAGGAGATGGGCGAAGGGGTAGGTGGTTCTGCCTGGGGAGTTCGTGTGCTAGAGGTGCTCCCGTTGTAGGGATTTGGCTGGGTATAGGCTGCTGCCACATGTCCAGATCCTCTACAAGAGGTGCAAAGACGGAGGGGGCAAGCGTATTGTGGATGTCCAGGAGTGGTGGTGTGGCAGAATGGACAAGAGTAGTAGACACAATCAACTCGGTATGGTTGAGTGATCCGCAGCGATGGCAGGCTGCCCTCCTCCTCCACGCTGGTGTAATGGTTGGTGAATCGTCCTTGCTGGTCCTGTTTCCCGCCTCGTTGTCTGAGGCCTGTTCCAATCTGATTGAAAGAGTTCAGGCATGGGTGGATCTGCTTTGGCGTGGTCTGGGAGGTACCTGTGCTGTGGAACTGGGGTCGGGTGGCAGAGTGGCCAGGACGAGAGTGGCGAAGTTGATTGCCGGTGGTGGAATGGATACAGGTTGCAGTGATACCAAGTGTGGTAGGATAGGTACTGGAGAGCTGAGTCGGGAGTGTCCGGCCTGGTCCATCTCACCAGTGGGTTGATCTTGCCAGTAGTATTCTCGGTATTCATCATTGGAGAGGAGGGCCAACGAATTCGAAGAATGGGGAGGTAGACATCTTCTGGCAGACGGTAGATTAACGGTATTAGTCCTGCAGCCTCAAATAGTTTGAAGAGAGTAGTGCGTGCTCTTCCGAGGTGGTGGAGGCTATTGGCGGTGGTGATTCGATGAGGAAGCCCTAACTCCTCGATAGTACGAGAGGAGGCTAGTAGATCCACAGTGAGCCTACGAGAATGGACATAGAAAGAATAGAGCCTAAGTAATAGGGGAAGAAAAACATCATTTTCTTGACGGATGGTCTGTTCCAGAGCAAACACTGCGTCTGGTGAGTCTAAGAGATCAAAAATGAATCCCATCACATGGGAGTCAGAGAGGCGATCTAGTCGAAGTAGGGAGCGATCTTCTAAAGAAAGAGGGATGGAAGGGTCTGCCATTCTAGATTCGTGGTGTGGCAGTGGGATAAAAAGAAGGGAGATAGGGTTTTTTCTGAAAAGTTAACTGTGAAGGGCGAAGAGAGAAGGGGATGAAATATAAAGTGCCTGCTCTAGTTGAGGCAAATGAAGTTTCAAAATAGTGATTGGGAAAGTCAAGGAAAAGTTCTGAATAAATGTGGGCTGTGTCTTCGGACTCACTACCCTGGATTGGCGTTGCCGGTCCAGCCCCCGTTGGTGGTGTCCTCCCTGGGAAACGTCACCGAGAAACTCCAAGTCCACGTGGCTCGGGGTAACTCTGATGGCTGGGTTGGGTCTGGGAGGTCGTGATCTACTGGGGGAGCTGGTTGTGGCGGGGTGGAGACAGTGACGGCATAGCGCACGTCATTCCTGAGGTTAATGATGTGCCGGTGGGAGTCCCAGACGCAGAGGCCCAAAAGTAAGAAGGGAAGGAAAATGAAGGCAAAATAGAGAACAAGAAGGACGAAAGCAGGGGTTGGAAGAACGGAGAAGGAAGACATGGTAGGTATTTGTAGTAATAGGTCTTAAGCCGCCTGAAGTCTTCATCGTCCGGTTAAGGGGAAATCCTTGGGACGGGCTGCTTTATATGCATTTAGTAGTAGATGTGCCCCAATTAGGTTCCGTTCTGGTTTCCAGGTGTTCTCAGCTGCGGAGTACCCTTTCCAGGAGATGAGATACTGCCTTCGGCCGGTGGTGCCTCAATGGCTAAGGATTTGTTGGACTTCATACTGGTCTTCCCCTGCGATGATGTCAGGTGGCAGATTGATGAAATTGGGGCCGTGTTCCAGAGTCTCCCGATATAGGGAAAGCAGGGAGGTGTGGAATACCAGGTGTACCTTCCAGGTGGAAGGGAGCCATAATTAGTAGACCACCGGGGAGATTACCCTTTCTATTTCAAATGGGCCTTCCTGTCGGGGGGCCAGCTTGCGAGAGGCGTATCGCATTTGGAGATTCTTGTTATCTAATCAGACCTTATCGCCGACTTTCCAGGGTTTGAATCTTGATCAGACTCATTCTCCCATTTGTTGCCTAGCTACATGATGGGCGTGTTGTGCCTCCTCCTAAGCTCGTTTTAGTAGAGTGAGTCGTTCTTCCAAAGCGGGAAGGAATGTTTTTCCAAGGGATGGATAAGCACGGGGTTCATACCCCATCATGAGAGAGAACGGAGTCTGTTTGGTGATGGAATGTGCTGCAGCGTTGTGTGAAAATTCAGCCATGGGTAAGAGGTTTGCCCAGACGTGGGGGTTTCCTTGACAGAAGATACGGAGGTAGGTTTCTATGTTGAAAAAAGGCTAGCACATGCCCAGTTCATGTAATGAACCGGACATAGTGTAATTAACTAGTCAAGTATCAACTGTATCAAGTTCCGGAGGTTCCGGAACAACCGGAACTACCGGAACAATTGTCCAGTACCAACTGTGTTGAGTTCCGAAGGTTCCGGAACAACCGGAACTACTGGAACAATTGGAACATTCTACTACAATTATGCTAATACCATTAGGATAAGCAGAACTTATTCATAACCTATCAATAGGTCATACAACCCTCTAGACTCAAGTCATTATGACTCGGTATGACTCAGATGGACTCATGTCCAAGTCATATCAAGTCACAATGAGTCACAATGACTCATTCTACAATTATTGAAATTGTGAGTCAAAGTGACTCATACTGAGTCATGATGATATCACATGCTTCAAACATGAGTCACTATGAGTCTGAATGATTCCAGACGACTCATTTTTAGATTTATACTCAGACTCCTGACTAGTATAAAAGTAGCATGTAACGTACACAGTGCTGTAACGAATCTATAACCATTCACCCCTGGTTTCATTTCGCTCTTACCTCACCTGAGGCTATTGCCCCACATTAAACCCTATCCTATCGCAACCACAGTACCCATACTCGGGTACTGATACTTTACCAAGACTAAACTCTGCTAGTACAGTGAGTCTCACACTGTGCATCATCCCTTCGTTGCTGCGCCCCAAGTGAAAGTGGATAGTGGTGCTGTACCCGCATATCTATCCTCCTACTTTCATTATTCTAGTTCTTGGTTTACATGCTCCATTTCCCTGTCAGTTTGTGGATGATAAGCAGTAGAAAGGGCTACATCATATTCGAGGAGTCTAGCGAGTTCTCTGGCGAAGGCAGAGGCGAACTGAGGTCCCCTATCAGAAATGCATTTGTCATGTAGGCTGAAGCAGGGAAAGACTTTCTGGAAAAATAGCGAGGCGATGCCCTTGGCGTCGATGTTTTTGGTACAAGGGGCAAAAATTACCCCCTTTGTAAGGCCGTGGTCAACCACGACCATGATGGAGTCAAATCCAGAAGACAGGGGAAGATCGGTGACAAGATCGACAGATACAGACTGAAATGGATGGGTGGCAGTGCTGGCAATTGGGTTGGCTGGGGGAACCATCAGGTGTGTGAGAACTTTCGATGCCTGGCAAGTGGCGCAACCAGAGATGTATTTTCGCACGAACCCGGAAAGGCCCGGCCACCAATAGTCGCATTGTAACAGGTGTAAGAGCCGGAAAAAGCTGGCATGTCCTCCAGCCCTCGAGGTGTGAATTGAGTGAACCAAGTTCTGTCATGTGGGTTCTGGGATATAAAGGCGTCCTTTGAAATAGAGGGACCTGTTATCGAAACGCCAGTCGGCACGAGAGACGCGGGGGAGAATGGATTTGTCATCCATCAAGGTGGCAAGTGTGTCAACTACAAAGGGATCCGAAGCGGTTGATTGAACGATCTTCTCCTGGAGGGCGAGATCTATAGTCTGGATGAAATGTTCGGCAGGGAGGAGGGTGACGTCCTTGTTATCGGATTCCATATTTTCAAACAAGGATCGAGATAACGTGTCAGCTGGGGCCATACCTGATCCAGGAACATGTTTGAAAGTGAGATCGAAGTCCTGCAGGAATAGCATCCAGTGAGCCTGTCCTCGAGACAACTTTTGGGATTGGTGGAAGTAGGTGAGATTCTTATGATCCGTCAGAATGGTCACCTGATGATGTGTTCCAGTAAGGTAGTTCTGCCATTCCTCCAAGGCTCGGATGACAGCTAACAACTCCTGATCGTAGATGTCATAATTTCGTTCTTCTGGGGAAAAAGTCTTTGAAAAATAAGCAGTTGGGTGAAGATCGCCGTTGGCGTCTTTCTGCATGAGGACTGCTCCGCACGCAACTAGAGAGGCATTGGTCATGACGAAAAAGAGTTGTTCTACTTTAGGGAGCTGCAGGACGGGTCGAGTGCAAAAGGTGGCCTGCAGAGCAAGGAAGGCTTTTTGGCAGGAATCCGTCCAGACCCAGGTCATCCCCTTCTTGGTTAGGTCGTGTAGGGGTCTGCAGATCTCGGAAAAGTTGGGGATGAACTTTCGGTAGAAGTTACAGAACCCCAGGAAGGAACGAACTGCTTTTACTGATTGCAGGGGAGTCCACTCGCAAATGGCTTTTAACTTGACAGGATCCAGCGTAATTTGTCCAGGGCGGATGATCATTCCCAAGTATTCAACTTTGTTGACGTCAAAGAAACATTTGGAGAGTTTAAGGAATAGTTTATGCTCCCTCATTTGTTGTAGTACCTGTTGTGTCCTTTGATGGTGAAGACAGAGGTCTCCATCCATGTGGATTATGAGGTCATCCATATAGATGAGTAACCATCCTTCAGTGACCATATCGCGAAAAATGTCATCCATCAAAGCTTGGAATGTAGGAGGCAAGTTGCAGAGCCTGAAGAACATTACTGTAGGTTCAAAGAGGCCAAATGGAGTGATGAATGCGGCTTTCCATTCGTCCCCTTCTTTGATCCTTACATTGTTATACCCCCACCATACGTCGAACTTGGTGAAGATGGTGGAGTTCTTTAGCTGATCGATTAACTCCGAGATCAAAGGAAGGGGGTAGGCATTTTTGACGGTATGCTGATTAAGGTAGTGGTAGTCCTGACAGGGGCATAGGCCTCCATCTTTCTTTGACACAAAGAAGAATGGGGAGGCTTGTGACGATTTGGACGGTCATATTTTCCCAGATGCAAGGTGTTCATCAACGAATTCTTTACATGCGGTTAACTCTTTTGGGTTTAGTAGGTATGCTTTTGCGACCTTTGGTAAGAAGTCACGTGTGACATCTATAGCATGGTCATAGGGGCGTTTTGGCAGTAATTCCCCTTTCGTGGGTTCGCTGAAGACATCTGTGTACTGTTGAAATTCTTTGAGTAATTCCACCTTGGTTGTTTTTGTTTTCTGCACTAATTCGGTAGATAGGGTAGTTCAGGCAATAGAGAGGTGATCTAGTCCCAAGTACCGCATAAGATATCTTTGCTCAATGGGATCGTTCGGAGATGTGTGGGTCGGTGAGATAGATACCATTCCGGTTTCCCAATTAATATGTGGATTGACTTCTTGGAGCCAAGTGATTCCTAAGATTAACTGCTCTTTTCCACAGTCCAAGACCAAAAAGGTCCTGGTGTCTTCCTGTTCTGCGATCCGTAATGTCAAGGTGACTGAATGTCAGATGAGACCCCCTTGATTGTTTGAACCGTCTATGTTATTTGCGACGAATGGTTTAGGGAGTCAGTCCATCTTCCATCCATTAGATTTCACCAGATATGTGTGGATGAAGCATCCTGTGGCCCCGCTGTCAATTAGGGCAGTAACGTTAATGGATTTCTGCGATCCGGTTTTGTGTAGCTGCACAGGGAGTTTGATTGCTCTAGTGTTCGTTCCTAATACAAAAACTGGTGTGATGTCTATTGGAGGAGTAGCTATTGATTCTACCCTCCTTCTCAAAAATCCGATTTGATGGAGATTGCTCGGACCTCCTGTTCTTCTTCAGGGGTCATACAAACTTTGAGGATCCAAAGTAGTTCATTTCTGGATAAATCGCTGTTCTGAATGAATTCTCCTAAAGCGTCGGTATCGACAGCAGCGATTGTGGTCTGGGGTCGTTGGTTGCGGTTGGTCCCACTGAATCGGGAACTCCCTCCTTTCTTATGATTATTAGATCGACATCCAGTGTGGTGACATATGAAGCATTTGTTATTCTTCATATGTTCTGCCCTTTCGGCGGGGGAGAGGTGAACGGAGTCGATGTCCATGGCGTTAGGGTCTCGAGCAGAGGCGGCTCGAGGAGGCAAGGAAGTGAATGGGATATAGTGGGTCCTCTCTCTGATCTTCCGAAGTCTCCTAAAGTTCTCGTCGAATGTGTGGGCCCTCTTGATCCAATCCTTCCAAGTTTCGGGTTGTGGGTTGAGAGTTGCCATAGCGTTGGCCAACCTCCCATTCACTCCTCTTCGTAAGATGTCAATGAGAATGTCATCGTGTCCTGTGTCTAGCCCACTTCGGTAAGCCTGAAGCTCAAATACCGAGGCGTAAGAATCAAAGTTCCCTTGTTTGAGTCGCTGAGGAACATTCTTTTCTTCATTGTCAGGGAAGTCGCTTTGTTTGAGGTCATAGATGGCATTCCTAGCCCATTCCTTTTGTCCGGAAGGAACGAATGCTGCACGGAAGGCGGCAATGAAGTCGTCGTAAGTGGATTCAGGTGCTCGGTTGTACCAGCTTTCGGCAAATGCAGCTCCTCTCCCTTTGGTTAGTTTATTAAGACAGGTGAGGATCATGACTGGTTCATCATGCTTGTAGATGTGGTCGTTGATTGTGAAGTAGGCGTTCATCGACAGGATCCATCGTTCAGCGTCTTCTGGTTGTTCACTAAAATCTGCTGGAAGGGCTGCTCAGAGTTCTCCCTTCTTGTCTTCTCAGTTTACGGACACGTCAGCCATTTCTGTGTCGCTATCTGCTTTCTCTGATACTGCTGGTTCCACTCTAATGAGAGGGGAGGGTAATGGTAATGGGGCGGTCAGTTCCACTGTGGTCACTACAGGGCCTGCTGGTTGGCTAGGGGCTAACAACGAGGAGGAAGGTCGTCTCCTTCTTATCGGATTCGTGGCAGGGGAAGGTCTTCCTGCAATGCATCGCAAAATCGGCGAGGCACTCTGGTACGGGTTTTCGTACGGTAACGGTTGATTCGACTGAGACAGGGTTCCTTCATCCTCAATATAGAACACTTCTTCGTGTTTGTCATCTGATCCTCTGGGCGCTCAGTATGACGTGATGTCGGTGGGTAGGACCCTACTGCTAGGAAGCAGGGGTCAAGGGACAAGCTAATTCTTTTGTTATGCGTACACGTAGTTCCTAGCTGTCGAGCACACTTTGATAGTAGTGCAAGACTAATAGAGATCCAGGTCTCACTATCCCTTCGCGAAAGGACTTGTGGATGGCTAAGTCACTACACATAGATTGCGTAGAACTAGCTGGTGAGAAGTACCATACATGGACTCGTATAAATACTCAAGCATTGCTGTACCAACTGGATATGGTAGTACCGTCTATAGTAGTTGGAGTTACTCGATATGGGAGTAGGGGAAATACGGCGTGATGAGAGACATGCCGTGAGAGTGGTAACATCCGAATATGGAAGTGTAACTATAGAAGTACAAATAGGGAAGGCGGGCTCACAGGATAGACAACAGATCGAGGTATAGCAGTAGGGTTTCCTCATTGAGGGGGATTACCACGTCTAATGGATTCTGGAAAGGGATAGAGTCGTCCACATACTTGGATGGGAAGGTTGCTCCAAGAGATGGACTGGAAAATGCGTGTGTGGAGTGGGTAAGCCTGTAGTGTACCGTAACACTGATGGATCATCTTCCACTATGAACATCTCCACTCTGCCATTCTGAGTTGGTGTCTCAGAGCTACATGGGGAGTAATGTTATGGTTTCATATGAGGTCACTCACTCCTCCAGTGTATTTGATATACCAACTAGGTATATTGACAACTCCATCCCATTCCTCATTCCATCTGATGTGGTAATGCCACTCAACAAGAAAACTCTCCTGTTGTACCTTGATCTCTTGTCAATTCTCTGATCTGTGGTCCCCATTTGTACTATAAACCTAGATTCCCTAAACTGGACATTGATCCCTCCCACAGTGTATCTCTTGTTGTACCATGTTTCCCCTTATCCCATATTGGGTAACTCCAACTACTATAGATGGTACTACCGATTCCAGTTGGTACAGCTCTGCCTGGGTATTTATACAAGTCCATGTAACTGTATGATCCTCAGCTAGTTCTATGCAATCTACATGTAGTTGCTAGCCATCCACGAGTCCAACCTATGGGAAGGATAGTGAGACTCAGATCTCTATTAGTCCTGCACTACTATCAAGAGTGTGCTTGACAGCTAGAAACTACACATATGTGTAACAGTGACAAATGAAACATTTGTTGTTTCTCATATGTTTGGCTCATTTCCTTTGGGATAAGTCTTATGGCATCTATGTCCATGGCATTGGAATCTCTGGTGGGCATAGATTGAGTCAGGAGAGGGAGATAGTGATGCAATCCTCTAACCCAAGTGTCGGGGACTTTAGATAGGGGAAGACTTTAGATGATGAGAGTTGAGGAGAAAGACCAAAGACTTCAAGACTGGGGTTACCAGGCTTGAGCCTTGGGTTTATATAGACTTCTAGTGTGTTTGTACACATTTGTATATATGACTAAATAGGGTAAATAAGGTGAAGGGTTATTAGTCAAATAGTATGAGTCAATGGGAAAAGCATGAGTAAGACTGTGTCATAGTGAGTCATAGAGCATAGGATAGATGAGTCATATAGGAAGAGAAGTCATAGCAGATGAGTCAATCATCCAGTGAGGTGGAAATCTAAGGATAAGATAATTGTCTGTGATAAGATAAGATAGAGAAAAGGAAATAGAATAAATGCCTTGGAGGTAGTGCTTGTAACACCCCCCCCCTTCTATGGATTGAACTCCTGGTTGATCTGGACAGCCTCATTAGGTGTGTCATCATAAGGGTTAAATATACCATAGTTTTCTAAAAGCAACGAGTGCATCAAGGCCTGTGAGTTCAGCTCATGGAAGCAAGCTATGGCTTGCTTGGCATTCTTTAAATAACTGGCGGGCTCCCAAGTACGTTTGTTGGTACCGTATCCAGTCTAGTGAACTAAATATTCTTTTCATCAACCTTTCCAGCATGCATCCATGATATGGTCGACTTCATATTTGGCCTCCAACTCATCAGAGACATAGATAGGGCCTGGCTGGAAGACTTTCTGGCCAGGGGCAGGTTCAACATATAATTTAATCTGGGAGATGTTTATGACTGGATGAATCTTAATATTTCATGGGAGGTGTAGCTTGACTGTGTTTGTCCCAACAATGCTTAAAATAGAGAAGGGGCCAATCCACTTTTCCATAAGTTTGCATGACTCATGGTGAACTTTGAGATTGGCTGTGGAGAGAAAAAATTCATCTCTGGCTTTATAAATAGGGGTGGAGCTGCAATGCTTGTCAGCAGACTCCTTGATATGAGAATGAGCCTTCTCCAAGTTAGCCTGTGTGCTTTTTAATACTCTGGTAATATTATTGGCTAGTTTGTCAGCCTTGAGTGCCTTCAAAGAGCCAGGTTCTATCCCCATTTGTGGTGTGTAGGTCTGTGTGACCTCAAAGGGGGTATGCTCCATAAAAGCTTGCTTCTTGGAGTTATAACTGAATTGCATGATGGAGAGCCAGTCTGCCCAATTGCACTGCTTTTCATGACAGAAGATCTAGAGATACTTCTGGAGATCCCGGATCATGCACTCTGTTTGCCTGTCCATTTGTGGGTGAGAAGCCATGGATAACTTAGATTTAATGGAAAGGTACTCACAGAGCAACTTCATAACATTAGAAGCAAATTTGGGGCCAAGGTCTGAGATGATAGACTAGGGGATGCCATGATTGGCCCATACATGTTTTAAATAAAGCCACACCATATTGATGGCAGTGGTGGACTTTACTGTGGGAATAAACTCAACCTTCTTTGAGAATTGATCAATGACCATGAGGATTGAGTCATAGCTTTTAGATAATGGCAGACCCATGAGGAAATCCACTGAGATGTCTTCCCAAGGGGCCATGGGTGCCCCAAGGGGAATAGATAGGCCAGCAGGGGGTTTATTCCCTATTTTATTTCTTTGGCACATGTTGCATCCAGTGACATACTCTTTGACATGAGCAGCCATCTTTGGCCAGAAGTAGTGCCTTTGCACTAAAGTGAGTGTCTTGTCAACTCCTGGATGTCCTGCAGTGGGGGAGTTGTGACACAGCTCAATCACTTCTTGTCTAAGTCCTGGCTTGTCAGGGACAAAGACCTTCTCATCTTTTCATAATAAGGGTTCTTTGCCATCTTCAGTGAAACCCTGCTTATATAATTCTTGAATCACCAACTCTTGTAACTTCTGAGTGGTGTTCCTGATCTTAAATAGAACTTTGTTGCCTTCATCTTGGACCCAAACCATTGTTCCGATCCACTCTGGCAGAATAACAAGCACCTGCTTGTTGTCATCTTCCTTTCCTTCAGCATGATCTGGATGCCTACTAAGTGTGTCAGCTTTACCCATAGTGACACCGGGCTTGTGAAGCCAGATGCTATTGAATCAGGATAGATACTGGGCCCATTGGGCCTGTTGTCAGTTGAGGTTCTGCCTTGTCTTGAACTATTGGAGGTTCTGATGATCATTCCAGAACTTGAACTCTTGTTTGGCTCCTTCTAAATAGTGCCTCCATGTTTCTAATGCTCAATCACCAATAAGAGCTCTTTGTCAGCCATGGGATAGTTTCATTCCATGGGGGACATGGAATGGGAGTAAAAGGTCACTGGGTGCCAATTTTCCCCTTTCTGAATGGATAGGACTGCACTGGTAGCATAGTCCAATGCATCACATTCTAACTGGAATTTTGTATCATTGTCTGGGTATGTGAGGATCAGGGTGGTTGTGAACTTTTTCTTTAGTATATCAAATGCTTCTTGGCATCAGTGGTCCCAAATGAAAAGTGTGTCTTTCTTTGTGAGGTCATTTAGGGGCCATGCAATGGCAGCGTATTCTTCAATGAATCGCCTATAAAAATTCACCAATCCGAGAAAGCTCCTGACTCCTTGGAGGTTCTTGGGGGTCAGCTACTCTAGGACGAACACCTGAGTGGCTCTTCACCTTGTCAACACAAGAGTTCATCACCACCACCACACCTACTCTTGATTCAAGCACTGCTCCCACTCTGACTGCAAGACTCTCTTACCACCATTTGAGTAAAGAGTGAGTCTCACACTCTTTGCTTATCTCTTGGCTGTCCCTCCATCTGCACTCCTGTTTGGGAGTTTAGCCTTTACTTCCAAAACTAGGTGTTGCAGTTCTCCCTGCTGAACACATGCAGCTCATGGAATAGCTGTGCTTCCTCCAGAACATGCATGGTGCAGTAAGCAGATCTCACTTGCTGACTCTTCTAGGTCATGGCATGAGTCATCCACGGTGACGTGGTGGGTTCAGTGACCTCCTGGGCCTCTTGGGATGCTTGCAGGGTGATGTGGGTGGCCTAGGTATGTCACCTGGCTTGTATTCATACCATCCGCGCTGACTTGTCACTACTTCAGATAGTGACCTTGTTTCGTGTTCCAAGCCACAACGCACATTGCTCGTTGCATCATCTGTGCACTTCGTCTCCCAGCCTCGTCGACACCGTCGCCATCGCTCTGGTGGTCTCTGTCGCCCTCGGTGTCTCTCCACTCGGTAAATTCGCCCCAAAGAGTTCCTGGCTCTGCTACAGGACTTGCGTGGTCGTTTCACTACCACCGCCGTCACCGTCCGTCGTACGCCATCTCCCGACACGGCTGATGTCATCGCCGTCGCATTCGTGCACTCCGTTGTGGTTGACACTTCTCAGCTCGGCCGCAAGTTGTCTGTACCGCCTACTGGCCCACTGACTCAACTCTGCGCGATCGCCCCAGCAATGCGCTCACATTCTGGCGTCACCGTCGCCTTCTTCGGCCGGTTTCTAGGATCTTTATCGTGCTAGCAATTCGTCAGTGCAGACTTGCACACCATCGCACACCGCTTGCATGGAACCTCATTGGGCGAGCACTGCGCTGCTTCGCGATCTGGGCGTCCGCACTCGCACTCTGACACACTTGGAAGCTTCTTTGGCTCGTCTACAGCATCCCTGACGCGCCCTCGCACTCCAGAATGCCCGCTTCGCCCGCCGCAACTCGATCGTCGGAGCTCGCAAAATCCGCTCCACTCCTCCTTGAGCCCGACGCTTGAGGGCTCATTCATCTCGGCCACATGGCTTCGTCAGGCGGCTCTGGTGGTTCAGGTGGTGCCGGGAATGAACCAGGTATGTCGTCGTTACCGTCTGGTAGTTGCTGTTCATTTTAGTTGACCGTCGTCGTTGTCCATGGGCGCCTCCATTGACTCTTCTCGACAGGCCACTGCCGTCTCCCCCTTAACTTCAATGTCTGGGGGTGCTCCCAGGTTCACTCAACCGACTACAGTGTTAGCGCGCTCGTGTGCGACACTCTGACTTCGTTCGTCGTCCGTGCCACTCCCCGCCTGTTCGACCTGTGCGCTATTCTCTGCACTGGGGGCTCCGTGGGCTTTTCCTGGTTGATGTTCGTTGCCGCTGACCACGTCTGTCCTGTCACTGCCGCTGTGCACTCTCTCAATGCCTCACCTGACCTCACCGTGCGACCCGTTCGACGCCCGCTCCCTGGCGTCACTCCTCTGTGATCTCTGTTGCTTCGGGCAACTCTTTGGGTGGGTCTGGATGACGCTCATCGTCACCCGGCATGCCCGCAGGGTCTTCTTTTGCAGTCTGTAGGTCGTTGTCATCACGCGGTTCACATGCACTGGTGGTGGTTGGAATCCTGTGGTTATTGCTGACCTCAGCGCTTAGTAAGCGGCAGTCCAGCTTCTCGGGCAGCTCGACTGGTAGGTTTTGTAGGTTTTCATTCATAGACCACCGCCACTTCGCTCTCACACCCGGCACCGCACGACAGCGCGACGTATACACATCGTAGCGGTGCAAGGCACCAAGTCCCCGACTCCTCAAGAATCACGCGCATTGAGCTGACAAAAAGTATAATATCACGATAATGGAGCAGCAATATATACGGACAAGAGAGCATATAAGCCATCTTTGTGGGTTAGCAGTCGAGGTCGCTTGCCAATACCTGCACGTTGTCCCGTTGTATGCTCCCTGTTGCGTACCCGGCCAACGTGCATGAAATCGTCCCTGCTGCACGAGATTCAGCCATGTCCGTCCTGGAGGTGGCTTGTCACGCCTCGTCATCATCCACCAAGCAAGCACATTGCGTACCGCACTCGCAATGTCAGGTATCTTTTTCTTCCAGTCTTCTAGCGCCGCAGCTCTGAGAGCCTGGTTGGAGATCAACACGATCGCATACCTAGGACGGGCGACGCGTGTCAACGCGTGCGGACACGACCACGGTGACGATACGTACCCTTCCTGGTGCAACGCCCTCAGCTTGACAGGCACGGACTGTCGCCACCACTCCCACTTTAGCGGGTCAGCGTTCTTGCCCCGGTTCTTGTTTCCCGTTCATTTGATGACAGTCCCGTCCAGGTCGAACAGGGCAACCTTGGGTCGGGCGGGTGGGTCAAGGCTGACTCCGTGTAGACACGTGCGTTTGGGTCCGAGCGCTGGTTTGAGCCATTGAAAGGTCGAAGGCGTGCTCGGTTTGGAGAAAAAGGGATGGACTGGTCGTAGTGGGTCGCGATAAGCATACAGACGACGACGGGACATGCTCACTTTTTGCGATCTTGCTCGCGCTGCCGTCTGCAGGCCCGTCCGCGAGGTCTGCGCCTTCCTGGAGCTGCGCGGCGTTGCGTTTCCTGCCGGGCTCTGGGCCATGATGACACGTCGAACGCACGCGCGCACGGTGACGGACTGAACCTACGGCTCAGACACGCTCCTTGGAAGGGGTCGCGTCGAAGGCGTTGCGGGCGAATGGCAACGGGCGCTCGATAAAAAAGCAGTATAATTTTATGTCAGAAGCAGGCTGGTTCCATAATTACAAATGCTACACTCCTCCCTGCTGCCCCCTCCCGTCTACAGTGTCGCGGAACTATCTAGTTATTTCGACTTTTCGCTCAAGAAGACGACTCCGGGCAGAGCCTTGTGAGACGCTCAGCCTCGCAAACACCCGTGGAAGAGAGGGGACCTACCTTGCCCTCGAGCAACTCGAGACTCACACCACCACCAGTATTGACGTGGCTGAGCTGATCCTCGGCATTGTACTGTGCTGCAGCAGTGGCAGTGTCTTCTCCGCCAATGATGACGGTCGAGCCTTGCTTCTTAGCCTCGATGACGGCATCGGAATGTGGCCACTTTCTGGGGATCTCACCATTCGCCTCGCGATTTGAACAACAATAATTGACAAACATAAGAATCTACTCACATAGTAGGGCGAGCGGGCAAGTTGAGATTGACAGATGAGCAACTGTATAGTTATTATGTAATCTACTCTCATTCGCACGGTCCGCTTTGCAGAGAGCGGCATCGTGCGGACAAAACCCTCCCCCACTACCGTGGGAGTCTGGGACCGCGCGCCCCCGGCTTCATACGGCGTTTCGACACGCTTCGTCGTCCATCGAGCAAGCGTCATTGACCCGGACTCGGCTGCTGTTGTCTAGTGCGCGCCTTGGCACACCCTCATCGACCTCACCGCTCCCGTCTCGCCTAGCGCCGCGGCGCATAGCCACCCGACTTTAGCGCACGCGCAGTGCGCTCTGGACTCGAGCGCACGACCCGGACCCGGCCACCTCCGTCTGACGGATGATCCTCCGGTCGTAGGTTCCACTTACCCCCACTTGCGTGTTCACAGACTATCGCTCACAGGGCCAAACTATCTCTCACGCAATCATAGATATAGGAACTCCCCCTTCTGGCACCCTGACCCCCTTCAACGTGTACGTTGCTTTGTCATGGTGCTGCAGTCGGGCGAGCATCCGTCTGCTACGAGAGCTTGATGAAAAAATATTGATGAGCCATCTGAGCGAGTTCTTGCGGATCGACTGATGAAGTTGGACGACGACACGAAGAGGTGGCAGTGGGATAGATTGCGGAGCGCACCATTGGTACTAGCAAAATCAACACGACGGAACTTCTGATGTAGCGTTCTTTTTACTTATTGGACCAACTCAGATTTTGTACACATAACGTGCCGAACGCTACTCCAGGGTTTCCACTTCCATGCGCAGGCTGCACATTCTCCTTCCCTTTCCGACCCTACCCGCCACTGGGACTGGGACTTGAGCTTGAAGCTCGAGGACCCTCGCCCTCACGTCACCCACCCACTTTGAGAAACATGACCGCCCCGAACGGGGTGAAAAACACGATGAGGCCGCTGGGGTATGCATACAACACGTCCTTGCCTCGCGGACGCGACGAGGGGGGTAACCACACCACACGCCTTGCTCCTCGTCCTCGTCTCCGCGCACGAGCCACCCATCTTTGCGGACGTGGTAGGTCGTGTGGAACAGACTGTCCTGTGCGTCTTCCGGATCTGAGCGGGCAAGGAGACGGGGGTCTACCCTGCCTACCGCCGTTCGGTTGCCAGGGTCAAGGACGGAGGCGGGGACGGTCCACGTACAGAGGGTTCCATCCTCAAGGCCTGAACGCGAGCTCGCGAGTCGTCGGGAAGTGAGTCCACACCCGTCCTGGGCTGAATGGACCACGCAGTGAGGAGTCTATGGACAGGACATGCCGAGCCTTGCCGATTTGCTGCAAGAGGCAAAGAGTTGCCACGGGCGCAAAATCGCGACACGTTCTCACCCCCCCAGTGACCTTGTAAACAAGGTAACAAGGTAACGACTCGTTTGACCCACCTCCTCGGTCATGCGCGTTGAAGACGAGAGATTGAAGAAGTTGGACAATGACACGAAGAGATGGTGAGACACATTGCGGAGCGCGTCGGTGCTGTAGCATGGCGACACGTCAGGAGTACCATGTAATAAGCACGGAGTGGGGGAGGGTTTTTGTCTGCACGTGCCGCTCTTTGCAAAGCGGACCGTGCGAATGAGAGTAGATTACACAATAATTATACAGTTCTTACTCATCTGTCTGTCAATCTCGCTGTACTATGTAAGTAGACTCTTAGGTTTGTCATATATTGATTGTCCCAATCGCGAGGCGAATGGTGAGATCCCCAGAAAGAGGCCACATTCCGATGCGAGTGGATGATGACGAGCTGTGGGACGGGCACGCAGCAGCGCACACTATGGGAGACCAACGCAGCGTGATGAGCCACCTCCAGGACGGACATGGCTGGATCCCGTACGGCAGGGACGATTTCATGCACGTTGGCCGGGTACGCGACAGGGAGCATACAACGGGACAACGTGCAGATATTGGCAAGTGACCTCGACTGTTAACCCACAAAGATGGCTTATACTGTATGCTCTCTTGTCCATTATGCTATTTGTCGGCTCAATGCGCGTGATTCTTGAGGAGTCGGGGACTTGGTGCCTTGCACCGCTACGATGACTGGACATGCCGAACTGTGCCGTTGCTTTAGGAGGCAAGCGTTTGCCACGGCCCGAAAATTGAGGGACATTCTTCTCGCAATCCAGTGACGTAACGACTCACCTCCTCAGTCATGTGACTCGTGACCCCATACCCCATACACCTGCCATGGTGCCGCCACCAACGACACCTCTCGGATGATAATGACATCAACGCGATGATCATAGCGGCGGCTACCTGGAGATGAGAGGCGCGGTTACCACGACGCGACGAGGGAGACACAACAGGATGGTGCCCAGAGAGCGACGTAAACTCACGACGACGCGTGCGTGCTTCACAGGCCTCACTCCTCACCTTCGTGCCCTGTCCTCACCACCCTACCCCGCCCAGCATGCTAGCATGGGCGGCTTGCCAGTAGACACTACCTACTAGCAGGTCGTGCCTGCGTGCGCACAGCGCGTGCACTGCACCGCCCTTGTCGCGTCCCATGCCTGCTCCCACTGTCCTCGCCCCATCCTCATGTCGTCGTCATCCAGTCATTCCCATCCAGTTCCTGTCCATGTCCATGTCCCCGTCCCCACCATCTGTTCGCGTCCCATGCCTGCTCCCACTGTCCTCGCCCCATCCTCATGTCGTCGTCATCCAGTCATTCCCATCCAGTTCCTGTCCATGTCCATGTCCCCGTCCCCACCATCTGTGTCCACGCCCGAGTGTCCCCATCCTCATCTTTGCCCTCGTCTCATTGCCATTGTGCCCATGTCCACGCCTACGTCCACATCGCCGCCGTCCCATCCTGGTCTGGTCTGGTCTGTGAACACGTCCCTGTTCCCGCTGTCTCCCCCCCCCTTGCCCCTGTTGCCACTCACACTCGCCCTCCAGTCCCCGTTGCCTATCACAATCGATGACTAGCACTGCGCATCCACGCCCGTATGGGCTTGCTGGCAGGGGGGTCCGCGGGTGGACTTGCCCTCGTCCGTACGCGGTCACTCCGTCTCATTCATGCATAGTAGCCACTGGACAACCCATAGAAATAGGGGAGGCGCAGTAAACACCCGTAGTATACGTTGTCAAAGAAGACAAACTCGTCGATCGTGCACGAAAACTCTTTTGAGTACATCCCACTTGTGCACGTGAGCAAAACAGAACACTGGGCCAAAAAATAACGAGCACGTGCTCGAAAAGTCAACTGCCTGAGCACAAGGTAAACGAGCGCCCGGGATGGCATCCGGATCAGCCCGATTGGCTGGCACGTGCAATCCTCTGGTTATGTAAGCTCTGGGGTGTGCAAAACAACGGCTGCGCTCCTATTTCTGGCAAAGAGACCCACGCCGCCGTGGCCGCTTGCGCGCGCGGTGGCGGTGCCCCCCCCCCCCCCCCCCCCCCCCGGCGAAAAAAGGGCAGCAAGCCCCTCCCCGGGGGGGGGGGGCCACGGGGCGGGGTGGGGGGGGGGGGGGGGGGG
>JBBPMG010000292.1:0-29184 GCA_038090195.1 Boletellus deceptivus
AGATCCAGACGCGTGTGACGTCCAACAAAGGTCTAAATGACTGACCCCGTTGTGTGCAAACGTCTGGACCTCTTGGTTGACTAAAATGAACAGGTTACCGGATATATTTACCAGTTTCCACTAGGGGCGGGATAAGACATGTTTCGTCGTAGTCATCAGAGGTGGAGGCGAGGGCGATTGGTGAGAGTTTGGACATACCACCATTCTGAGCCCGTGGAAATTGTTCGGATGGACTTCAATCGTGCCAGTGGAGGTACCAGGAAAGGCCAAGTCAGCGGTGCTGGACTGGGATGCGACATTGAAGATTCTGTACGCCCCGTCGCTGATGGGAGCAGGTGAGCGGGCCATGGGAGAGCTTGAGATGAGAGTGGCGGCAACTGAAGGTGACGAATCCAGGCTGATTACAGATGTCCCTTATCCCGACTCCATTGGGAGGAGGGTTTTGTCATCAGCTGTCCCTGCAAACAGGACTGAGCGAACTTTTTACCACTTATGTCAACTCAATATTATATAAGACTTTGTTTGCAGACATGACTGGCTCATGAAAGTGTTGAAAAATCATCATCTTTACTGCGTCTACTGTGATTTGGAGTTTATCAGCTCGGTTGCCTTGGAGAACGTAGTAGCGCGCTCGCTCGTCTAGTTGACAACCCAGTTTTACTATCATCCATCAAGTCCAAGGAGTCGGGGATTGGTGCCTCTGGGCAGCGCTACGATATTCTCTTGCAGCACCAAGGATGGATGTTCAAACGTTCACGCGTTCACGCACAATCTCGACACATCTTGATTCACCAAACGAGAGCTTTTGATCTAATTTAGCAGAGACGCCCTTGTTGCGATCGGCAAGCGGGATTCTCAATCATTGTCAACATTCAAACCTATATGGCCGCGCATCGACGGACAACACCGCGCCGGGAAGGACAAGGTCAGCTATAGACTGCGAAGAGGGCGAGCACCGCAGTTGGGCAGACCGGCGTCTTCCGTCACCCGAGCGCAGAGCGAACGCTGCGGCACGGCGGGATGCTCGCCCTCTTCTCATGAGGTCTATCGCACCTGACCATGACCGTCTAGACGGCTCAGCGTGAGACGTGAGATGCACGTACGCGCACTTGGTGATTCGATATCGCCGGCCGCCCAGTCGATAGGTGTGTCGGCAGTCAAAAATGCAAATATTCACGTTCCTTGAACGTCTGAAGTATTTGGGCTCGTGAGTCGTCACCGCGTCGTGTTGAAAACAGGGACCCATTCTTCTCCTGATATCATGCATGCCAATGACACGGATTTCACCAGAGACACAACGAATAAAACATGAAAACAAACAGTCGCGCTATGTCAGGGGGGCATTGCGCTTGAACGCAAACAAGCCACCAGTGATTAGTGAAGCTTTGGCCGCGATCGCAAGCCAGACAGGGACCACACCCATCCCGGCCGCCTGCAATCCCGCAAAGACACCTCCTGCGGGCACCGCAGCGCCGAAAAAGGTGCTCTGAGCCCATGCGGCGATCGAGCCTACAGTCAGACAACAATATCGTGTGAGCACCAAGTTATGTGGATACTTGAAACTCGACGCACGCTTGACAGGGCCAAGGGGCCCAAAGCCTAGTAGATTGAGTATCGGCCTGAGGATGAACGATTCGGGTAGTAGCAGAGCGACGATCGTCAGTGCAATCGCGGGGAAGAGATACGGAAGTCTTTCGTTGGTATCGCCTGCAACCACACGACGAGGTGAACGAGGGAAAAGGTCAAAGAGTGATAACAAACATACCGATTGCGACGAGGAGCGCGCGTATCTGGGGTTTGCCAACATGCAGGAACGCTGCCACGGCCGCCTGCTCCAAACCAAGACGAGCTGCGGTACGGGAGAGGGCCGAAATGATGTCGCCTAGGATTCTGTCGATCGTTTCTGCTCGTTGTGCGTGGCCCGCTACCGTGCTGGGGCGAGGAACCGCCTCCACGAGACGCACGACCACCCCATGGAGGGCCCTAAGCTCTTGGGTGAGCGTGTTGGCGGGGATATGCGACAAAGTGTGGGCGACGTTGTCGGGGAGAGCTGTTGCCATAGTAGACGGAAATGAATGAGGACGATGGGAGAGGGAGGAACCAAGACGGAGGAACTGCACGCAAACAAGCCGACCGAGATATAAATGCTGCGCCTCACGCGGTCCTCGTGTCCATCGTTACTTTCTCACCGATAGTTTCCAATCCAGGTCGCGAAGATCACGGGCTGTATCTTGTCCCGCAGCACAGATGAGGACTGCTGCGGCGCAGCGCAGCGCGCGTTCATGTTTGAAATTTTGACTCTCCGGCCTACCAAGCGGAGCGTCAACTTTTCTTTGAACAGGCGCGCCACTCCGACTTTCCCGTCTAACGTACACTCTGTCCACCCTTCGTTCGTGGTCGACGCCATGTACACTTTTGAATCATGCCTTCTCTTGTCTGTCGCCAAGTGGTCTGCGCCACAAAAGCCGGGTCTGCGTTGAAACAAGTGTCAGGCGACTACGGCAGTAAGCTTCTCGAGCCGTTTCTGTAAGGGTTGTACGAGAAGAGAGAATCGAGCCGAGGCGATCTCATGGAAAAAAGGACAGCGTGTCTGCAGCGAAGTACGGGAAGCTCGTTTCCAACGCTCGCTGCTTTTCCCGCCTTGATTCCTCAACCGTGCGACAAAGACAGGTTCTCGCCTGCTCATTCTTTGTGCGTTATTTCCATGCGTACCCGCCGTTCAACCCGCTCGCCACAGTTCAATGGGCCCATCAGCGCATGATGTTACAAAGTGACATAACCTTTTCGGCCCCGCGAAAGGTAGTCGGTTCGCTTTCACCACTGAGGTTATGCACGGACATTGGCCCATATGAACGATGCGATGTGTCACAGACGTACGATCCCATGATTATCTTCATTGGCCGAAGAATGACATCCAAACAATCAAACCGAGGCAGAGGCTCACCAAATGTGATCGCAAGTACTTGGCATTTCGTGGCTCCGGGTTGTGAGCCTGCCAGCTGGGACCAGTGTTCGAGACTGTGGTGACGTCACTTGGGCCCTGGACGCGTGGTCTGGCAGAGATGATGATTGCCATGCACCGATCTTGTTTTCGCATCGTGCGCGAATTCCCATTCCGCTGATAAGCTCCCACTTCCTGTAGGGCAAAGACCGCTGAATGCAAGCCTTTATTTGTTGCGACTCCAACCCTAACCATCAAGATCTCTCCCTTTTTAGGGTTCGCCCTCCACTGTGCTCATGGTTTGTGATACGAAGGGGGTTATTGATACCAGTATAACCACGCGCTCACTGTAAATGGTGACTAGTGGTCTGCAATAAGTCGAATGGATTCCAGGCTGGTACCATATTCCGGTATGGACAATTCCCCATCCCGTTTGCGGGCATCTTGTACCTCGATTGTGTTTTACTCGTCCAATTTCTCAGATCGGGCGGTGGAGCTACACACAGTTGAGCGAGGTTCCGGTGGATGCTTAAAAGGCGCTGATCGAGCGCAGTCATCAACACGTCCCCCTTGAAACCTTCCACCGTCCTCATCTTCCAGGGCGCTCACAATGACTCAGGCAATATATTTCATCTGTACCTTCCTCATCGGAGTGGGGGTATATTTTGTCAAGCGATTACTCGATCTGAGATACGCCGCTCCACTTCCACCTGGGCCTACTGGATGGCCAGTGATAGGTAACCTCTTCCAGATATCTTGGAAGAAAACCTGGGAAGATTTTGGAGCTTTAGGCAAGGAGTACGGTATGCGCATCCGATCGTCTCTAGCACGAGCCATGTTCATTCCAATGATCTCAGGGGATATTTCCTCCATAAGCGCCCTTGGCACGCGCTATGTCATTCTCAATTCATCCACAGCCATCACGGCGATCCTCGAGAAGCAGAGTGTGAAATGCTCTGATAGACCCCACCTTATCATGGCGTCCGATCTCGTCGGCGTGGACAAAGGAATGATTTTCATTGGTTACAACGACCGGCTTCGCCAGTATCGCAAGCTCTTTTCACGTCTGTTCGGCAACAGGAGTACCACCACGATGTTTAACCCGATCGAGGAGGAGGTTACCTGCCAATTTTTGCGCAACGTGTTGCGGAGGCCGGACGATCTGGTTGGTCATCTACGGAGGTGAGTGTGCATTTCGCCACGGGAAAGGCAGTTTTCGCTGGCCATCACGACTAACCATACGCTTAGCGCTGCTGGGGCCGTCATCCTCAGGGTGACGTACGGGTACACCATTCGAGAGGGAGGAGATCCGTTCGTCGAATTGGCGGACAAGGCGATGGCGATAGTCTCGCTTGTATCTGCTCCAGGAGCATTCCTGGTAGACTCCATCCCTGCTTGTAAGCACACACGTGCGTTGCAGGAGATGGCCCTCATGTACTTCACAGTACGACACCTTCCAGAGTGGTCCCCTGGCGCAGGCTTTCTGCGAGCTGCAAAGAGATACCGTCAGCTGATGAAGGAGTCGGCCCAGCGTCCCCACCAATACGTCAAGGATCAAATGGTGAGATCGCCATCACGTTTATAGTAACGGGGCGCATCTGATGTCGAGCAAGGCGGCGGGAACAGCAATTCCATCGTTTTCGTCCACGCTCCTGGAAGGAGGAGTGACTCCGGAGGAGGAGGATGCTATCATGTGGACGTCGATGAACGTCTACCTGGGTATGCTCGTGCTCTCGACCCTCGCTTACCACGTCCCGGGCCTGACGTCCGTGCACAGGTGGATCGGACACTGTATATCCTCATCTCCGGAACATCAACACTCTACTGACTCGCTTTGTCTACAGGTGGTCTCTGCCACCCACGCTTTCTTTCTGGCAATGGCCCTGTTCCCCGACGTTCAAGCCAAGGCACAGGCGGAGCTCGATTCGGTCGTGGGCAGCGCGAGATTGCCATGCTTTGACGATCGCGATTCCCTTCCCTACATCAACGCGGTATGCAAAGAAGTACTTCGATGGCACTCTGTCACACCACTAGGTACTACATTTCCTTTGAACGAGTCCCTTCAAGCATGCTTATTCACGCAAAAAAAAAAAAAAAACAAGCTGTGACGCACGTTGCCACGGAAGACATTTATTACAAAGGATTCCTCATCCCGAAAGGGAGCCACGTTATCGGGAACGCATGGTGAGTGATCGTCCCGAACCAGGCGGCCATGCGCACAGGTGCACGCACAGGGCTGTTTTGAACAACGAGGCCACGTATCCCGATCCTGGCGAGTTTCGTCCTGAACGCTTCCTGGGAGACGCACCGCAACCCGATCCCAAAAACGTCTGTTTTGGATTTGGGCGGAGGTGAGTCTCGTTCGCGTTGCACGCTATGCTCACGCCAACTCGTTCCTGTTCTTGTGCGTCGTAACAAGGACTTGCCCTGGTGAGCGTCACCTTTGACGTCGAATGTTGCCACAGACTTTTTTTTTTTAATTTTAAATCCACAGGGTATCACCTCGCGGATGCCTTCCTCTTCATCTCGGTCGCCATGTCCCTCGCCGTGCTCGAGATTTCGGGCCCGTCCTCGTCCTTGTCAGACAAGGACCGCGGTGGGCGTCGGCCACCCAAGTTGGACGTCAGCACCGGAACAATTTCGTGAGTGTCCGCCTCTTGTCTGTCTGCTTCGTTCCCCCGGGCCCGTTGCTCATGGTAATCGTGATCCACGGTCTACAACAGCCACCCGAAGCCGTCGTTCAAGTGTCGGATCACCGCCAGGTCTGTGAGCGCCGAGGCCTTATTGCAGGGTTGAGAAGGAAGAAAGTTGGATCTATGGGACTCGGTAGCCGTTGATGTCGTCGATCCTTCTTCCTGACGCCGGACGCTGGCGCATCTTGCCCTGTTTTAGCTTCTTGTCTGCGACCGATTGATCACTAGCCTTGGGAACTTGGAGCGTCTCGACGACCACCAGACGTTGCACTTGGCAACATTCTTGCCCTTTTGTCTGTGATCGCTTTCTCAAATATAGTATGTACAGTACATGGGTGCTGTATCAGTGGAATGCCGGTCAATGGGCCTGACTGGTTATGATCATCAACTACCATCGGCTATCACCAGCTACAACTGACCGTTTCACTGATGCTGATACTGGGCACCCAAGCACTGTGTTGCTAACAAAGAAACTCATGATATGAATAAATGGGACAGGGGTGGATGCTTGACAAGCATAAAGTGGCTAGAGTAACCATTCACAGTACATGAAAGGAGATGAAAGGGAAAGATGGACGGCTGTAAGTAGTGATGGACCTTGTAGTCGACGCGCCTTGATGACGCAGCCATGTGCGAGCGCCGTGCGTTCCCTATAGCAAGGACGACAATCCGTTCACGGCCTGACTCGACCCCGTCGTCACCAAGTCTTTCAGGGGTCGTGACACTGGAGAATGGTCCAAGAATTGCTGGACAATGGTGATTATCATTTCTGCAGCAGGCCGTTCCTGTACCTCGGACCAGCATTGTTCAATCAAACGCCAGTACGAGTCCTTCAACATTTCGCACTCTGGTCGACCAGGCTTCTGGCCTCTCGCTAGGCGTAAAATGATGGCTGCATCAGATTGACATTCAGACCATGGCTGTTTACCAGACAACACCTGCAATATAATCAGAGTGGTGTCATCTTTAATGACCAACATACTTGCCTGAAGAGCGACGCATCCATATGAGTATACATCACTTTTCGGCGTCGTCTCAAACATATTGTCCGAGTCAATTTGCTCAGGTGCAGCACAGCGCAACGCTCCCGGACGCCTGGTAGACCATTGCAAGTAGGCCAATGCCTCTGGAATATCCCCTATCAGGGAAGAATATCCGAAATCAGCCAGGCGGGCGGTGCAATCTCCGTCAAGCAGGACGTTGTTCTGCCACTCAGTCAGATCAAATGCACTCCAATGAATCCACGCTCACGTACACAATTTAGGTCACCATGAACGATCTGGAGAGAATGCACTGTGAACGATCTTCATTGTCATCCGCCGGAAACAATGAATAGCTGGACTCACAGTAGTGCAATCCGTCGGCAATATTCAGCAGCTATTATACAGGATAATGAGCATAGAATCAATTGACATATCATCAGACTTGCCAGCTGAAGCCGGTGACCGACACCAAGATTGGGATTATGCGTTCCTATGAAATAGTGAATTGATCCATTGGGCATCCACAGCGACACTAGCGACATTGCGCCAGACATTCCAAAACCGTATGCAATGCCTAGGAATGGGACGACATTTGGATGATTGAGTCTCCTGCAGATTCCGAGCTCTCGACGGAGCATCTATGTAAATTATACAATGTCAATTTCCTGAACTGGTTCAGCCGACTTACCTTGTGAGATCCACCGCATACATCCCCGTCTACTCCAAGCCTGAATCGAAATGCCTTCACCGCGACCTGGGGACGAGGTGAATTGGGTGTAATTCGAATCATAAGCGACGGATGAACCTCCGAGTTCGGGACACCATAGTACTGACATCGGTAGACATCGCCAAAACCCCCACCGGCGAGATATTGATCGGTATTTCTGACAATGTAGGGCGTGAGGTCTAGTGGAGGAGGTTTATTCATAGTAATGGATGTGTGTTCGAACGAATGACGCAGTTCTTCGAGGCGCGGAGGCAGATGGATCTGGGAAGGTGTGGAGGGTGATCACTACAAGGACATTGAGAGACTAAAAGGGTGTTTACTCGATCCCCGCTAGCAGCCTTCCCAGGTGCTTTCCATAGAAATATCTTATTTCCCTCCGCTGACGCGACAAATCTTCCACAGGGCGAGAAACGCACTGTGCATACCATCCCGCTGTGTTGAAGATGTTTTCCCATGGGATTGCCGGTATATGCATCCCAGAAACGAACAGTTCCATCCGAGGACGCGCTTGCAAGGACTGATCCATCTGGCGAAAGGGAGAGGGAAGTTATCCAGTTGGTGTGGCCTGTCCACGGTCGTCCGATTGGTTCTCCTGTAGCCAAATTCCAACAGCAAATTGTTTTATTCCCCGAGTCAGAGAAGAGTCTGCTACCGTCGCGTGACCACATCGGATCCGAATAGCCTTTCAACGGACCGAGAGCGAGTTTGCCATTGCTAACGTTGTACACGCGGACCTCTCCGATTATGCCACATGCGAGTTTGTTGCCGTCGGGAGAAAACGCCATGCTGCAGATGAGTTTGTCGACATGAATGGATCGGACTTGGATGAATTCCTCCGTGAGATAAACAGATATCGTCCCTAATAAATGGATTGCAACAAATCGGCCATCTGGTGACATTGCGATACTATCGCACCTGGGGTGAATCCATTCTTTAATAAGCTGGTGCGATTCGACATCCCAGAATTTGAACGTCCTTCCATCCCATGATCTGCTGATGATGTACTTGCCATCCAGAGTCACAATGACATCGCAGCGTTCTGAGCCGACCCAGTCCCATATGTCGGACCTTTCTTGCATCCCATTTTCCACGTCCCAGACACCCATAGCGCCACAAGAGTTGACGACAATTCGTCTTCCATCAGAGAGATATGCGAGCGATGTTATCGGAGATGCCACTGGCATCGTGAGCACTGAATGTGGCTGGGAATAGTTGATGTCGTCCCCATACAGTGAGACATTTGACATGGTAGTGCGATAGCAATTCGTTTGTTGACAGGCTGGGGGCTTTGTCAAGGCGAGACAGGATGAAGGAACTTCCTTGGAGTGCACAGCATGTTACATTACACTGGGCCGTGCAGTAACGGCAACGGCATGGAGCACTAAATAACACCAAACCAACCCTCGGGTGAACAGGTCGCCGTCGTCATCTTTTCTTTCAAACTGACAGGTGTTTCCGACGGGCGGCTTGGAAGGTCCTCTCAACTCTAATCAGGTGGCTGGCATCAAAGACCACGGTATAAGGTACACAGAGAGGTCTCCAGAAGCGCGGCTTACTGTACTCATCTCGGTACCTAGCCATCCATACCTGATCAACTTCCCTTCCAAGTCGCTTTCCGCCCTGCTGAATCCAACGAGAATGGCGGTTGCCGCACATCGCTGGCAACAAAGCAAGCAGGCATAGAGAAACTATGCTAGATCGCAATGTGAAACGTTGCCGGAAGAAACAGCATGCGCAGGTGTCCATTCTAGACAGCGATCAACGTACATATTCATAATCATAAGAGTCAATGCTGGTCGCATTCACTCCAGGTATACCCCATGCATTCATACTGCCGACTCTGTATTCCTGTTGCGACAACATGCTGACCAGTCTTGTGCTGAGCTTTTCCTACGACCAACATATGTTCCGTCCCTTGTTCAGAATACCTCCTCCACGCTGTTCTCCCCATCCGTCGTCATCTCTCTCAGAATTTCCCGCGCGTCTCGCGATGGACGTGAGATCATAGATCGCTCGTTCTCCACGCTGCAGAGCACGCTCAGTTCTTCGAACAGCGTCCCATCGGCTTGAGGTAGGGTGTGGTCATCTGTATGCTCATCATCCAGTTGAAGTGCGAGAATGGAGTGCGAGGACAACGCCGAGGGAGACATTCCAGAGACAAGGTATGTAGTACAGTAAAAAGGCGGGCGTCAACGCCAAACACTGACCAAAGAAAACCAGAGACCTCACTTGACGACCGATTTGAGCAAGCGCGGGTCCGTCATCGACAGGGACATGACGAGGCATGCGATGGTGTGTCGGTTTGACGTGTCCCACGATGAGTAAACAGAAAATAGACCTTCGTGTGTCCCTCGGAAGGCTTCGTGTACCCATTCGATACACATCTCCTTTACTCCTCCATGCACCAGCGCGCTTCGAATGACGCGCGACAGCGCCAGCACGAAGCTCGCCGCAACCTCTTCGCTCCCTGAGCTCCCGCGACGAGCTCTGTCACCATCGGACTAAGACGTGGCTAACTACGAAACCAACCCCGAGCGTGCCTGCACACAACAGTGCTCGTCAGATTCCTGACCAACTTTACAAACGTCGACCGCAGATGAGCAAATAATGGTTAGACATAGTTCGGTATCCGTTGCCAGCGCGGTCAGGACTGCAGTTTTGACACTCGGAGGGCATGTCGTCGCTTGGGTCATGACACGGATGAGCGGACCCGTAAATTGAACGACGAACGGCTTGTTGGCGACCTTGTCAGTGCGTTCGACTAGATCTCCGATCGCGTACACGGCATTAGGAATTAAGAAGCAGAAGCCGTTCGAGCTTAGCCCAAATCCACACAGCATCAGGAAAAAGAAGGTTCTGGTTTCCATTTCAACTCACGAGCATGATTTCCCGAGGAGCCTGAGTCGCTATCCCAGAACTCTCTCCGGGTTGACAAAGGGCTTCGAGCAGCGTCACTACTCTCATGCAACAGGTTCACAGTCCGGGATCCGAAGAACTAGTCTCGATTCCGAAACTCTCTTGATACAGTTCGATGTCCCTGCGGGCAAGTCACTTGTCATCTATGACGTCCTCGAAGGAACTAGATGACTCGAAATTGCAGGAATACTTGCAGAATGGAGGCTGCAATGCGACTGTTGCAAGGAGCAGTCTTCTACAAGTTCAGGCCCACTCCTGGTCATGGGCACCTCCGAACGGAACAAGCACGAGAAACAAGGTTGTGCGACAGAGGGTCGGTACGTGGCAGCTTCTTTCCCATCTCCAGCCATCGCCCGAGCTTCAGAGCTTCAAGTCGCAGAGTTCTCGCGCGACGGTGCCCTGACCAACTCAAAGGACTCTAAAACCGAGTGATTCTGCGGCTGCGGACACCAAGTACTACCACTAACGTGGAACGAAAGCCTGCCAACTTGAAGCTACCCGGCAGCCACACGTTCATTCAAGCCAGTGAGACCCTAGGCCGTTTGTCACTCTCTGGCTGCTGCATCAGACAAGAAACCTAGATGCCGGTCGAATCCAGACCAAGATCATTTGCGTTATGAGTCACACAGCCCTTGCTCGACGCACGCTCTACTACCAAGCAAGTTCGCGCTCGATGTATCACGAAGTCCACCGAGCCGCCCGTTCATTTTTACGTCTGCGCTCGGCCTAGGTAGAGGGTTGTTTGATATCAGCAACTCTCTCCGCTTCCTTGCATAATACTACTGGTCCCAATGGTTGGTAGTCGGCCATTGTCTTGTATGTCTCCAGGTTTCAACCGTTTATTTTGAGCTGCTAGTAAATGCAAAGTAAGATAGTGGAAATGGGGCCATGGCTTGATTGCCATAAGATAAGCACGATGTGCTATGCGAAATCGTCAATAGAATCGCTGGCTAAACTGATTGGCACCTGAAAGAAGATGCAATGTAGACCATAGTCTCATATGTGCGCACCATTCAATTGATTCACAGCTTAAGAAGGGCACAAAAGAAAGTACAGGCGAAAAGGGAACACAACCCGCCATGCATGGAAAGCAAAAGGGTCAAAGACCAGTGGCAATTTCAACGCCTACAGGACCATTCCAGCCTTTTGAAGCAAAGCAAACCAACTGCCACTTTGCACTGCACCTCCCCAAAAATACCTTTGCATCGAAGCGGACGCCGAACCTGTAACATCCAGTTGAGCTCTCCGACGCATGTCCATAGGATTCTGACGCACCTCTCATGGGTCCTGCAGGTCCAAAGCCGAACAGGCGCAACAAGGGCTTCAGAATCATTGATTCCGGAATCAGCATGGTAGCAACACCGAACACGAGAATAGGCAAAAGTTCCGGGTGCTGCTCGTTGATGTCACCTAGACCGCAAGTGGGCATTCCTTGACGAACAAAAAGTGAAATAAACATGCCGATTGTCACTATCAGCGAAAGCAAGCAGGGCCTCAAGGCGTCCAAAAAGGTTGTGACAGCCATGCTGTCGATTCCGTAGGCCGAAACGATATCGACGAGAGCAGTTTCGATAACGATCAAGATCTTGTCCACCATCTCTACCCTGTCGGCATGGCTGGGCGCTTCGTCAGGCAGAGGAGCATTCTCGAGGCTGTCCATTATTGCCATGCAGGCACTCTCGAACTCCGTAGCGACTGTGCCGAGCATAACATTGTGCACCTCCAGGGGGACTTGAATGCTTTCGCGGAATGCGGTAGTGGCACGGACAATGTTGCCTGTGGTAGACGTAAGGTCAGAGAGAACTCTGGCGTCGACAAACGTGACTGCATCTTCGAACAGATGGGAAGCGTAGTCCTGCAACGCGTGCTCATACTCTTTGGACGCCTCCCAAAAGTCGGACAGTAAAGGGTGGGACAACAAGGAGTCAGCTGCGTCTACGGATACGATTAGAACAAGCAAGGAACGCGCTCGCGGGTGCACCACCGTGTATCTTGCCGACGATGTCAGATGGTTTTAGGAACGCTGCACAGCCGTGAGCGGGGTTCCCTTCAAGTGTGTTTGAGCCTGGTGATACTCACACCTCCGTAAGGCTATTTCAGTGGCATATGGTGAACTAAATGTTAGAACCATGTGTCAGAGCCGAGGGAGGGGTGCTTACCGCTGGATCCCGGGGCAGCACTGGGGTCTGACCGTAGGCCGACGTCCACATTGCTATCGAGTGCAGCGCCGGGTAAAGGAAGAGCGAACAAGTGAACAGAGACGAGCAGGTATGATAAAAAGATCCGCATCGATGGGAGTCGGCTTGAAAAAGACTTCAAGTTGATGTTTGTAAGCTCGGCAAAGAGGCAACTTGCTCGGGTGCCGCCAGTCTCCAAAGTGGTGAAAACTCGTGCTTGTCGTCGTCCCCGTCATTCTGTCGTCTCCGTTATCAGATCACTAGCATTATCTACCATGAGTACGAGGAATTTGGAGCCCGAACGTCTGGAGTCCCTTTTATAAGTGACATACTGACGACGCGGAGTCAAATCTGAGCGACGCTCGCTTGCCGCGGGAGAAAACTGTTTGCAGGAAGCATAGCTATTCCATCGACTAGCTTCTCGAAGGACGAGACCATTCGGTCACACACGCGACCCTCGAGCCATTCCCTAATCCCGAAGAACTATATTCGAACAGGTTATGACCTTCAAACTAGCCCTCTCGCTACCGACCTTGCCGTCGCTCTCCTCCGACTCCTTGGTTCGTTTCACCTTAGTCTTGGTCTTTACCGGCAGGGCAATCCCCGCACAATCATCCTGACAGATCACCGGGCGCGCATCAGCGCATACATCCCTTGCACATGCACCACTAGACACATCCGCATTCATTTCTGTCGCTACGTTTTGTGGACATATCAATGCGAACGTTGATGCGCGAGCATCTTGCGTAAATCTCGTCTGTATTGTTCCCAAGCGAGGAAGCTCACGAGTGCGGTGATACAAAGTTGCGACTTTGGGTTATAAAGTGAGCTTGCACTCTGAGATGAAGATCACGTTTTCTGCTAACATGGCATTTGCTCGCGGACCGCCACTCCCTGTCAGCAACTTCGAGGGGGCGGCCAAGTTCCGTCGGACCCTGTCTCTCATCTGCAAGTCGACGATTGTCATGGAGGACTTACATTCAGATCAAACCTCACCGCAAGACCTTGCGCGTCAAAGGCGTCTCACCGGGTGAGCGCTCGCCCATCTCACGGCATCAGTTTGCTCAGGTCGAGCATCCCGTCCTCGACGGATAGTGTACCTCCTACCTACCGCACCCCAAGATGAAGATCAGCCAGTACGAGGACAGACGTGACGAGTGCGCCAGATTGCGCGACGGCCAAGATCGCCCGCTTTCATCTCTGCGACGACGACTTGACGGCGCCCTTTGTCGAGCAGCTCGGGCACGGGCCACTCTCGTGCACCACGGATACGGCCATGGCTGAACCGGCACATGAACCACCGCTCTTCAGATCGGGTCCAAAGACTGCCAGACATGACAACCGTGCACCCGTGCACGGCAAGCAGACTACACCGCGACGTCGGACAGATCTCTGTCCCCACCGAACTGAGAAGCATTCGCTCGCGGCTCGTGCTCCTGTGCTGCCTTTTGTACTCAATCAAATATGATTAGGCTTACAGAAGTAAACATATTGGCATCGACAATTGGACTATCTCTCCGACTCGGGGCGCTCTACTCGATACCAAAGACAAGCTGAATATCAACATAGCAGAGATGAGAAAGAACGGAAAGGGAAGTAATACTACACAGCGCGTAGTAATCCTGCATTGTTCATAGCATTCTGTACAATGGTTTCCTTCACCGCTGCGAATACTAAACGAACGTTTGTCATGTCCGTTGCTTGCGTTAGACTATTATCGATGAGCATGAGATAAGAGTACACACTAAATCCTGGGCACGTACTAAGGATAGACAGAAAGGCGTGCACGATTTTTTTGCATAAATCTCCAAAGGATATATTTAGCTGCCTTGTTGGCATCCGCACCACCAGAATACTCTGGCAAGTATCTCTCCAGTGGAACCTGGCGGAGTGTGAAACCCTGGAGGACAGGGCAACTCGGACGCACGGACCTTGGATAGCTTGACTTTGAAGGCTTCGACTTCCGTGAGGAACAGGATTATAGACGTTCGCATGAACCAGCGTGAATTGATGACACATTCAAAGAGAATCAGGGATTCGTCCATCCGGCTCTATGTTGCGTAAGTCAGGAGAACAAAATAGATGATTAGAGACATGGGGCACGTGCGTGATTCTTCCCTTCCAGTATCATTTGATCATACTCGGTGAGCGCTGCGCAGAACATGATGCTCGTGATACCCTCAAAGCAATGAATCCATTTTTTTCGTTCCGAGTGCTGCCTATCGACGTCCATCATGACGATCCTGGGCGTTGTTGGGATGAGACGCAAGACAGGAAAACAATAAGACGAACGAGAGTTGACCCATCGTAAGCCTAGTCTCGGTGATACCTGTTGACTGTTCATGGGCTCGCAGGACATCTTCTTCCGTCGGAAGGTAGGTTGGTGAACCTATTCGTCGGACATTGGTGAAGAAACTAAGGGACAAAGATGGAGAGCACATCGGTAGGTGGAACAGATGATACTGACTAGACAGCGCCCTCCATGAGATGAAACTCGCTCCTACGGTCCATCAACTTCGGAATTATTAGATCCTGCCACAACTGGTCTATAGCTTGGGCGATTTCGGAAGCAAGGACGAAAGTGGGCGAAGGATCGATTTGGTAGTCGAGTATATGGCTCGCATTGAGCTAGGGTGGCAGGAATGAGGACACAGGGGGAGGGTATACAAGATGGTGCACACATGGTTACCTATATCGACATAGTCGAAGCCCATCTTGCGGATCGCGAGAACGATGGTCTGTGCGCTTTCGAGAGTGTTTCGATAAACGGTGGGTCGGTAGGCCATGAGTTCATCGTCGGTTAGACCGCCTTGGTGGACAATCTTCATTCGTTTGACGATGGTTGACTTTCCCGACTCAGCCGTTCCTGGAATAAAGGATAGGTTGGCACGGAAAAAAGGAAGCGCCCAAGATGTAGGAGGTACAGACAGACCTAGAACCAGGATTCGGCACTCCTTTCTGAGCTTCTCGGAGTCCTCTTCGAGCTGTCGGTCAATTGCATCTGATCTTGCCTTTTCGACCCTCCGCTGCCGGTAGGAAGAGATGCGGTTGCCCATGAAGAAAGAGAGGGGGAAGAGAGAGACAGGGTGTCAAGCAGCGGGAATGACGTCGTGCGAGAAGGATGGTATGCGAAGAGGGGTGTGAAGGGGCGAGGACGAGCAGGAAGAGGAAGGCAGGGCCAGAAGACTGGGAGGCGCACGACCCTGAGGATGTGTCGAGCTTATCAGCAACATACTGTGTTGTCGTCTTACGGAAAACCGAACGTTCCGCCCGGGCACGGCGCTGACTGTGAAACACAGTTCAACATTGGCCTCGGCTCGGCTTTCCTGTCAGCGAACACAACCTCTGGACGATTGTAGCTTGTCGGTCTCCTAGGCTGACTCGTAGGAGGGGCGTGCAGCCGTCCTGGCGAGCGCACTGCCACCGCCCACTCCTCTTTCCGGTTTGTAAGCTTCAACGCTAGCTCACTGTTGAGTTCTCTTGTGTCGACGTACCTCGCATCGCACCTGCCAGACTCCGCCACCGCTCGCTAGTGAGCGCCAGCTTACTGCCTCTCTCTTGTCCTCTTGCATCTACTGATGCGTTCGTCTGTGTGGGGTGACCCCGTTAGATACGCAGCTTCCTTCCCCTCAGTGCGTTGTGCTGGGAATTCCTCTAGGGCACGCGACACCCTCACTCCTGCGATGTACTGATCACCCGTTCCTGCATGCGTCTCTGTAGGCTACCATCGTGATCGGATTTCGTGTACATGGCTACGGCCTGAGCACTAGCTCTGGCGCTAGTGGGACCTCATTCAAGTTCTGCTTATCCAGCATTATTCCCGCCATCGATCTGTGATCATATTCTCGGACACACTGAGCAGCTTGGGATTGTATGGCGACAGAGCGCTCCTCCGGATAAACAAAGATCAAGCTCAAAATCCGATCGATATTGAATGTGAAGTTGTCCGTTGAACCTGAGCAATGACGCCTCGATGGACTCGGCGACGGCGGCAGCAATAGACACTAAGAACCATATGGTACACTCTCGCGTGCCAAGCGCTCATCGACACCCCTACATTCCCAGGTGGCATGCGCGAAGCCAAGACACGACGCGAGTGAGTCAGACATGCTTGCGGACTAGACGAAACACAAGATAGAGCACGCGGGCGAGCACACCGCCGAGTATCTCGTCGACAATATGAAATGGGTTCAGGAACGCTGTGCGAACATGAGCGAACTGCCTTCAAGTCAACTTCCTGATGGTAAGAGGCTGCCGCTGTGAGTATCGTGTCAGCTGGCATGACGAAACGTTGGGGCCATGTTTCAAATATCATTACTGGTGTTGGAACCGCGGGACAATAGCGGTCCGATTGTGTACCCGAGTTGCGCGCTGGTGCATCTTGCCCTGACGGCAGAACTGGCAATATTCTGCCACTGATACTATCTGTGTTTCGCAAGAATAGAACAACAGGCTGATAGCGAAACTGACCCAGTGTGAAGTTATGTGCTCAACACGGCTCGGGTGCTAGCTAAACTCATGTTAGTCACCGTGCAAGAACGTTGAACAGCAGACCGAGGTCCTGGTGAAGTCATATTGGTGTGCTCACCAGTCCATATATTGAATAAGAAAAAATCATGTCAGCGTTGAGGGAAAAGCCTCATTCCGAAGCAAATGGGTGGACACATCAGAACGAAACAAGAATGTACAGAGAATGATAGACGTATGGAAATAATATGGTTTATTGTGAAGCCACAGCTGTGCTCGTGCTCGTCAACCCGATCTACAACACCATCGGCTGAGATGCGACAGAAGTGTGCATGTGAAGACGAGCGCAACCAGTTATAGTCGGCTCTTGATATGCTGAGGATTTATCGCCAGCAGACCTCCGACAACCAATGGACCCTTGACGATAACCCCATCCCACACTGGCACTACACTCACATGGTGAGTCACACCGGCCCCCCGGGGCGTCACATTGTCTTTCACTGTACCACCCCAGAAACATCTCTGCATCCGAGCGGCAGTTGAGCCTGCGAGTCCAATTAGATTCATAGCCCACAGTTACGAGATCCCATTGCTATGGTGCACACCTTCTACAGGCCCCACAGGTCCAAAGCCGAGTATGCTCAACACCGGCCTGAGTATCCATGATTCTGGGAGGAGCATCGCGGCGACACTGAACGCAATGGAAGGGAATAGCGCTGGATATTTTTCATTGATATCGCCTGTGTGAACATTCAGCAGACTCTGTCTATCCTTGGCACACAGCATAAACTAGGCTCACCAACCGCCACTGTGAGGGCATGTACATGTGGCCTCAAGGCATTCAGGTACTCGGCGACAATCTCCTTGTCGATTCCATAACGTGAAGCGAGGTCGCTCAGTGCCACCTCAATATTATCCAGGACCTTGTCAACCATCTCGCCCCTCTCCGCGTGGCCAGGCGCCTTGTCAGGAGAAGGAATGTTTGCGAGGTCATGGACTACCACCATACAGATCCCCTCGAGTTCCTCAGCGAGCGTTTCGAGGGTAATATTATGAGCGTTGAGGGCGCCTTGAATACTCTCTCGGAAAGTAGCAGTGGAGTGTAAAATGTTGCTCATGGCAGATGTGATGTCAGTAAAGGCGTTGACCTTGAAGCCCTGGGCAGCGTTGTTCAGGAGACGGGGGACATGTTCCTGTAAAAAAATTTCTGGCTTCTGGACCATCTCCCAAAAGTTGGGCAGTGACGGCTTGGGAGCCATCAAGGTTTGGACTGCGCTCGTCAAACAGAGAGCAGGCGGTGACAAGCAAGTGTCCGGGGTATTGAAAAAGCTTTGGGCTGACGGGAGAGCGGAGGATGAAGTTGGTTCGAGAACGGGGGTGGATCGATGACAACCAGTGAAAACTGGACATGACACTGTATGATGGGCCTTATGTATTTGTTGTATTTATCTGCTGATACATGTAGGTCCATCCGAATACGAGCGGGATATGTCCAGATCATGTGACTTTGAGCAGATCCGAAGCCGAGAAAGGATAGGATGTCACCACTGAAACCAAGCTAGCGTTACATTACTTTATGTGGATTCCCCTCAAGTTACAAAAAATGGATACATCTCCCACATAAGGTAATGTAACGCTAGCTTGGTTTCAGTGGTGGTGGGATGAACTAGGCTACAGCAGTGAATACGAGAAGGCGAAGAGCGGTAGGGGAGCGGAGGAAGCGGAAAACACAAAAAATCCTGTCCATGACTGATAATCAACACGAGCAAGCGGGAGGTTAGAGACAATTCGTTCGGAAAGTGTCGTACAAAGGCCGATGATGTCTGAGTCGACGTTCCGCCCCGTGCAGAGAAGCCTCGCGCTCGTGCTGTGCTGGGTGAGAATCGTACAGCATCTATCCAAGTCTCGCCACCCAACTTTGCTGAGATCAGACACCCAATGGCAGTCCCCCACAAATGCCATCGCCTGTTCAAAAAAAGCACATGGATAAAGCGATGGCTCGAGTAATCACAGGATTTCCTGCGGGAAGCTTCGAGGAGAAAGTTGCCCACACAAGATGTACTTCATTTAGACATGCGCCACAGCGTACAAGAATTCACAATTTCGAGAGCAAGAGAGAAGACATGGGAACGCCCACCAACTAATTAGCACGTCTCCGGCTGAGGCAAGGGAAAATCATCGCAAACAGACCTCCGACGACAAGTGGGGCCTTAACGAGCCAAGCCCACTTGGGCAGCACGCCCATACCAGCCGCCTGAAGCATGGCAAACCAACTACCGGCCTTCACGGCAGCACCCCAAAAGCGTCTTTGCATCCAAGCAGCCGCCGAACCTGCAAGCCCAATGAGGTTCGTAGCCCATTGACACAGGTCCCTAGAGCGCACCTTTCACAGGCCCCATTGGTCCAAAGCCGAGTATGCTCAAGAACGGCCTGAGTATCCACGATTCTGGGATGAGCATCGCGGCAACACTGAACGCAATGGAAGGGAACAGCGTTGGGTACTGCTCGTTGATATCGCCTGCGTGAACAGTCAGCAGACTCTATCTATCCTCGATACACAACATAAAACGGGCTCACCGACCGCCACTGTGAGAGCATGTATATGTGGCCTCAAGGCGTTCAGGTACTTGGCAACAACCTCTTTGTCGATCCCATAGCGTGAAGCAAGGTCGCTCAGTGCCGCCTCAGTATTATCCAAGACCTTGTCAACCATCTTGCCCCTCTCTGCGTGGCCAGGCGCCTTGTCGGGGGAAGGAATGTTCTCGAGGTCATGGACTATCGCCATACAGATCCCCTCGAGTTCCTCAGTAAGCGTTTCAAGGGTGATGTTGTGAGCGTCGAGGGCGCCTTGAATACTCTCTCGGAAAGCAGCAGTGGAGTGTAAAATGTTATTCATGGCAGATGTGATGTCAGTAAAGGCATTGGACTTGAAATACTGAGCAGCATTGTTCAGGAGGCGGGGAACATATTCTTGCAACGTCTTTTCCGACTTCTTAGCCACCTCCCAAAAGTCGGACGGTGATGGCTCGGGGGCCATGAGGGTTTTGACCGTGCTCATCAATTGGAGAGCAGGCGGCAGGTGAGCATCTGCGAATGAGATGAGCAATGAGACGACGAGTGTGTGTATGAGCACGCTACATTGCAACCCTTCGACGATGTAAGATGGGATGAGGGATGCTGTACTAACATGAGTAAGTGACCCTGATCTCCACAGGGCGGTACTCACATGCCCATGAGTTTATACTTGTGCTTGTCGTATCTGTTTACACAAGTGGCTCGTGGTTATTTTTTTTTGTCCAGATTCAGAACAAGGACTGTACCGCTGCTGGTGTTGGGATTCTCTGCAACATCATTGTTCACCTTCAGACCTATGTCTGCACGATGGGCATTTAGGGCAGCACCGGGCGAAGACAAGTAAAGGAGGTGAGCAAGGACGAGCAAGGACGAGATGAGGATTCGCATTAGAAGAACAGGTGGCAGTAGGTCCCAACAACGAGGTTCGGATTCTGAAGCGGAGCGAGTGGGTTTTATCTGCCTCGTGTTCAATGAGTAACCGTGCAGTAGTCGTCCTGGCGACTTTCATCATCAATGACACCACTGGTGCTTACTGCAGGCCACTCTGGAGTCCGCAGGACGTGATTGCCAGAGAAGTCAGAACCTGGTGTCGCGGGCCTTTATCGGAGTGACAATTGCTCGCCACGTGCTTCCCTTGCTCCGCCCAAACGTCTTTCTCTCAAAGAAGACTCGGATGTTGGGCGCATGTTCTTGGATCCCATTGGCCTCCGCTAGGACCCGCCGTGCCGGGTATATGACCAGGGTAAACAAAAGTGATGTCCTTGGACGAAGCATAGGTAAGCGGGGCGGCGGCGATTTCGACTTGTCTAGTCGTACTCGTCGCACCCACTATACCTTGCCTCCAATTCCCGTTTTCAGCGCCTTGTGGCTGTCCCTGCTTGAGGCCTCAACTGCCGCTGTACATCAGCTCGCAAGCACCCGCTGCAAAGCTTCCCACTCACCCAGCAGCTTATACGCCTCTAGTCGAGTTCTTGCAGCCGTTTGGGACCAGGAGCCTCTTCGCGCTCTTGCCCAATTCCTCTTCCACCATCTTGATCCACTTTATTCTCACTCTCATGCATCCCACCACAGCGACATTCAAAGATTACCCCTCCTTTGGCGATGTGGGGAACTCAGATGATCTTATGAGGGTTCCTGAACTAAATTTCACCTCGTTGGTTGACTCCTCTCCACTAATCTGACTGGCCAACCGTTGGTATTCAGCGCGCCATTCGTACGTGTTCATTTCTGGCTGCGCGATGCTAGCCCGCCCATATGTATCACAATGCCTATTGTGAGCTGATTAACGAATGTGGTATTCAAGGCTAGTCATCTTGTGTACCATAGTCTGCGCATCTAGAGTCCGACGTATGTCGTTGACTCGCGTGTATCGCTGTGTTTTCTAGCTTTTGTTTGTCGGCTCCGATTTCGTCACCAGCACCTATTCGCCTGTCCCGTTCGTCTGCGGAGGAGGGTGCTTAGTTCGGCGATTGTCTTGACCAGTCCAGGCAAGCATTGTCTTCGACTATCCTCCATATAAAGCATGATTCTTTGTGCTCCCTGGTGGCCTGGGTGGTGCGCAACTAGCAAGCTCCGCCTTTTCAGGGGTCGAACCGAAGATCTGAAGAAATGAAGTGCCCCACCCCTTGACGTCACTCGGCTACCCTTCCCGGAACCTCAACCTCGTGGTTTCTGACCTCGCTAGCTGATTCCGCCCCACATCTGTCAGCAGAAAAGTGTCCCACCACCCAGTGAGACAAGTCCGCCGTGACCATATATAGCCTATCTGTCGGCAGCTCCATTCATTTGGCCACAGGCGCATCAATCGTTGCCCAAGAATTGTGCATAAGGTGTCGTCAAAACGTTACATTGTTAGCTGCTCGACGGATGTACTTGCCCCAGTGGGCATGTCCCTGATGTCAGTCTGCCAACTTTCGCTACTGTGACGATCCATACCTCCCAGGCCAATCGCTGTGTGAGCGTCGTACTTTGACCCCGGCCGTGCTTAGCGTAGAGGGAATAGTGTCAATGTAACACCGTACGCCAGAACCCACGCAGGAGGATGGGGAATGTCTTGAACGGAAAGGAGCTCCCCGCCCGCGGCGGTGTGGGAGCTGCGAGGAAAAGTCCCAGACATTCATGTGATGTGTGTTTCCATTGGGCTTCTGACCCACATTCTTCCTTGTTGTAATGGAGGGTCGAGCGTACTCTCCACTGACCTCCGAGTCACCGCAATCGGCAATCTTGGGGCGTATGGCCACATCAAGAGAGCTTGTACTCATGTATCGCTCTACACGACTGTCATCGCCGATCCATCCGTTGGGCAAGGCAGTTCCAGATGAGAGATCTCTATCCCACCGGTTCCCAGTCTCATCTTGGAGGGCTCTCCATCAAATCACAAGAGCGTCTCCCGGCACGTCATTCTGGTGTCGTTGCCGAGCAATTCGTTGGGGCTGGCTGCAAGACGACCGTCGTCTATACGCACAAACAAGCAGATTTAGTGCGGCGACAGAGCTTGTTGGTGAGTGAAGAGCAAATTGCGTGTGTCGATCTTTGAATTCCCCAACTATTCGGAGTGCCTGTGGTGCAAATATTACAGGCGGGCCGAAAGCACGATGCCTACACATGATCCCAATTTCCCTTGACCGATCCTAGGGATTGAGTCGGTCTTGTATACCCGGTTGGAGTTGTACCATGGGATAGCTATCGCATCGTCATACTCTGAATGACTCCACCTGTACCGAGGGGAACCACATATGCACCAACTTTACAGCGAGGTGCGCAGAAGCAAGCGGAACCAATGTTGTGACGCGCTGGTCTGCAAGCATACTGTGTCAATCGTCCAACAGGGTATCGGCCCGGCTTGACCAGGGTGTCACTCTGCTCGGAGAGGCCGGGATGGTGGGAGATCGTTTGAAATTTGCCCGAGAGCATTCGTTAGGGTTGTTGTGGGGGTCACTCCTCCACCGGTGACAAGTATTGGTTGAAAAAAATTCCAGTGTGAATCCTCCGATCTTGAAGACCCTGGTTCCTGGCCACTTGCTAGGCACGACACTACAGCCTCGTCCGAACGTACTTCTGACCTGTGTGGCAATCAGTGATGGACCTGGAAAGCATCGCATCCAACGACACTTTCCTCGAGAGCAATACAACCAAACGAGTAGATGTCGCTCTTTGTCGTTCTTCCGACCGCCCTTTCTGTATAATCTGCTCCTGCGTGGCCCACCCCAGCGACCCTGGACATTTTTTAGGTAAGTCAGTACTTTTGGAATATTTCCCCACTAAGGATACGTATCCAGGATAGGACGGCCGGACGGTGTAGTCTTAGTTGAGAAGGTCGTTATTCTGTCATCCGATCAGACAGAAACAACTTGTAATTCTGCAATGCAGGCCACCGTGGATGGTTTGGGGGGAGTGCACTTTGACCTGTCGTTATTTTCAGCCTGTGGTCACGTCGCCGTGAATTTACGACGAGACAATCAGAAAATGCGACAGATACATGTACGACGAGACCGGGCTTGTTGTCCAGATATTTAGATGCTTCTGTGACTTCTGCTTCCGTTGCACCCTTGAGGTTCACAGTACCCTGCAACACGTCAAACTCCAACCCTACCTTGCTTTTGGTACTATTCTCCTTGGAAAAGATTGACAATGAAGCTGCCACTATGGACCATGTAGGAGCATTATTCCCCAGGGCGTTTTCAGTGAAGCAAATGCGCTTCTCGCTGTGACCCGTCTTGAGAGCGAGGGTGCACACATACTCATTGGTGCTGGCCTTCTTGTTGCTGACGTACAAAGCCGAGCTGGAGAGCGTTGCACTGCTGGAACGCGATGAGTTGCTGCTGATTGCTGGCATTATTTGCCGATGGTATGTCGGACCCTGGCGGATCTGCACCTGCGATCCTTCTCGCAGGCCACGTGCCGGAGCCTGTCACTCCAGTGGCGCATAAGTGAGATCAGGCGCGTCAGCCCAATTGAAGGTTGGGTGGAAGGGCTGCGGCCATTTTGTTTCGCATCGCACGAGCACCAAAGATGAAGCAAAGCGTGATCGACTGGTCCATGACCGATTATCCGTGCAAGAGTGCCTGTTATCTAGTACCACTAGTATACATGATCCTAGCAAAATATAACCTCTGGCCGGCGGTTGGCTGCAGGATCGTTCTAAAAGCCTTCCAATTGGACGCTGCTTGTACCAGTACTACTCGCGGTCAGTCCGTATCATGTTGAACCCATCCAGTATCACACTCTCACATATATGCGTTGGACAAAATGAACATCAAAGTGAGTGTCTTGGCCGCAACCCATGGGAGGGCATGGTGGGCGGGTGCGAATAAAACGAGTGTATCAAGGACTATCACTAACAACATAGATCGACTATGAGAGGTGCGAGGAGAACAAAGAGAAGGCGGGGAAGCCTGTTTTCTTCTCACACATAGATGATAGTCTACCCAAAGAGTTTGGTATTAGTAAATAACTATGCAGGGGAACACCCACCTATACCCGTTGCCTCTTTTGGGAGCGACCTGCATAGTCTGCCTCAGTCACTCTGATCCCCGATGGTGACCAGCAGCCAGATGATGGTATATAGGAGTAATTGTTTTCATGAGGTCTATGTGGCACATCAATCCGCAAACTGGACTTGTCGTGAGGTGCAGACTCTATCATTGGATTGAGCAAGTCTTTAAGACTATGCCTCGCCAGCTTTCTTGCCAGCGGCGTACGATGAAGACTATCTTCCAGCAATCTATCTTGACCCGCCACGTCCGAAGGGCTGATCGACAGGGATGTGAAAATGAGTACATTAGACTGGGATAATCATTGCATACCGTTCCTTGTGACCTTTGTCGCCAGCTACCGGGTTGCCACGACTTCCGGAGTCGCCCTTGATACATTCCAGTTGGCTTGGAAGGGACAATGATTCATTCACTAGAGAATTGACCTGACTCGACCACAGTGTTACCAAGTCTTTCAAAGGTTGCAACGCTGGGGAATGATCCGGGAATTTCTGGACAGTGGAGATTATCGTCTCCACAGCAGGCCTCTCCTGTACCTGAGACCAGCACTGTTCAATCAGACGCCAGTGCGAATCTTTCAACATGCTGCACTCTGGTCGACTTGGCTTCTGGCCTCTCGCTAGGTGGAGAACAACGGCTGCATCAGATTGTAATTCTGACCACGGTTGTTTGCCAGACAACACCTGTTGCGATACGATCAGAGTGGGACCATCTCTGATGTTCAGCATACTTGCCTGGAGAGCCACGCATCCGAACGAGTATACATCACTCTTTGGTGTTCTCTCAAACATATCATCCGGATCAATCTGCTCAGGTGCGGCCCAGCGCAACGCTCCCGGACGCCTTGTGGACCTTTGCAGGTAGGTCAATGCCTCCGGAATATTCCCTATCAGGGAAGAATATCCGAAATCGGACAAGCAGGCGATGTAATTTCCGTCGAGCAGGACATTATTCTGCCACTTGGTCAGATTGAATGCATTCCAATGACTCTACACTCACGTACACAATTCAGGTCACCGTGAATGACCCGGAGAGAATGTACTGTGGACAGTCTTAATCCTCATCCACAGAAGGACAGAAATGGAGCCCCCCCAAAAAAACTCATCCATCGGAAATAATTAGACTCACGGTAGCGTAGTCCATTTGCGATATCGAGCAGCTGTCGCACAAAGTTAGAAGGCACGTAAACCATCAACGTGCAATAAACTTACAAAATGAAGGCGATGACCGATACCGAGATTGCGATTATACCTCTCAATGAAACGGTGAAGAGAGCCATTGGGCATCCATGACGACACCAAAGACATTGCGCCACACATTCCAAACCCGTATGCGATGCCCAGAAATGGAGCCACGTTCGCATGGTCAAGCCTCCTCCAAATTCCAAGTTCGCGACGGAGCATCTACGATATCGAATGGTGAGTCTCAAATTCTGGTACCTGATCTGTCTAGCTACCTTGTAGAAGCTGCTGTGTATACCACCATCTAATTCGAGGTTGAATCGAAAAGCCTTGACTGCAACCTGATGGCGGGGTGAATTGCATGCGACAGGAGCCATAAGCAAAGATCGAACCTGCGAATTCACGACACCACCTGTACGGTACTGACATCAGTAGACATCACCAAAGCCCCCTCCAGCGACTGCTGAGTGCTATGTTTGACAATGTTGGGTGTGAGGTCTAATGGAGGGGGGACATTGACACTAATAGACGTTGGCTCGGACGAATATGGTGATGGTGGGATATCCTCGTCGAGATATGTTGTTACATGCATCTGTGAATTTAAAGAGCGATGAATGGAAGTACAGGCTAGGACATTTGAAAGATGTTTACCCGACTCCAGACAGTACTCATTCCAGTGACCCTCCACAGAAATATCCTTCTGTCCTGCGCTGATGCAACAAATTCGCCACAGGGAGAGAAACACACTGCCCGCACGGGCCCATCATGCTGAAGAGGTTGTTCAAAGGGATCGCCGGAAGCAGAGTTCCAGAGGCGAACAGTGGTATCTTCGGACGCGCTTGCAAGGACCAATCCATCTGGGGAAAGGGAGAAGGCGTGTATCACATCAGTATGGCCTGTCCATGGACGTCCCGTTGGTTTCCCTGCCGCAAAATTCCAACAACGAATCGTTCCACCGCCCGAGCCAGAAAAGAGCCTGTTGCCGTCGCGTGACCACAACAGACCCCAGATCCATTCGTGGCCAATGAACGGACCGAGAGCGAGTTTCCCATCACTGACGTCATACACGCGGATGTCTGTGATGGTGCCACATGCGAGTTTGTCGCTGCCGGGCGAGAATGCGACGCTGTAGACGGAGTCGCCGACTTGAATGGATCGGATTCGGCTGAATTCCCCCATGCCATACATAGAAATCGTCCTTCCCGAACAGATTGCAACGAGTCGATCGTCTGGCGAAATTGCGATATCAGGAGACCCAGGGCGAGTCCATTCTTTGACGAGTTGGTGCGATTCGACATCCCAGAATCTGATCCTCCCATGCCAGGACGTGCTGATGTACCTGCCATCACGAGTCACGATGGCCTTGCAGCGTCCCGTGCCGCCACAGCCCCACATGTTGGACCCTTCTTGCTTCCCGTTTTCCACGTCCCAGACACTAACAATTCCCTCACGAGAGCAGACGACAATTCGTCCTCCATTAGAGAGATATGTGAGCGATGTTATTTCAGATGTCGTGGTGAGCACTGAATGTGGCTGGGGATAATCGTTGTCGCCCTCGTGTGGTAAAATGCTTGACATGGTAGGGCGGTGGCAGTTCGTCTGTTGACAAGCTGGGGCTTTCGTCGAGGCGAAGTAAGTGCAGACGCCAAAAGTATGAAGGGACTTACTTAAGGTCCACAGCATGTTGCACAGGGCCACGCAGTATTAGATCGCGATGCATGGGGCAACCATTAAATTTAACATTCTCGGGACCCCTCTCAGGTTATGCAGTTGGCGACACATCTACAATCATTAGTGAAAGCTCGGTACCACGGAGAGCGTTGTCACTGAACCAAACCAACTCTCTGGTAAACGCGTCATCGTCGTCTCTTCTTTCAAACTGATGGGTGTTTCCGAGACTCAGAAAGTCCGCTCAGCATCAATGGGGTGGTCAGCTTCAAAGACCATGGTCAAAGGTACGCAGAGATGTTTAGTTCGGCTCACTGGACTCATCTTGGTACTTGGCCATCCATACCTGATCAATTTCCCCTCCAAGTCATTTTCCAGCCTGTTGATCGTGGGTGGATCCAACAAGAATGGCCGTCACCGCACGCCGCTGGCAACAAAGCAAGCAAGGCATCGGGAAACCACACCAGATCGGAGCATGGAATGTCGCTTAGCGCAAGCGTGCATTCTAGACGGCGACCAACGTACAAATCCACGACCATGGAGGTCAATGCAGGTTGCGCTCACTCCAGGTATACCCCATGTATTTGGAGTTCCAAACTCTGAATTCATGTGAAGAAAACGTGTTGACCAAGTCTGGGTTGGACTTTTCCTGCGACTAACATGAGTTTTGTCCCTCGTTCAGAATACCCCCACCAAGCTGTTCCCCTCGTCCGTTGCCCCCGTCGTCCTCGCCGCCACCTCTCTCAGAATTGGCCATGAGCCTCGTGGCGGACATGAAGATCACAGGTCGTTCGTTCACCACCCTCTCCCTGACCTTGAGCACCACGCTGCGGAGACGCCAATTCGGCGAACAGTGTCTCGTCGGCTCGAGGCAAGGTGTGGTCATCTGTATCCTCATCATCGGGTCAAAGGACTTTGAGAATGATGTGCGAGGACAACACTGACGAAGGCGTTCCAGAGACAAGGTATGTACTACAGCGATGACAATGTCAACAGGATTAGTGCTGCCCGTGCTTTACGGGCTCCAGGCGCTGATGAATCAAGGGCTCATTTGATGCGATAATGCCACCGTTTGCATTCTTGCTTGCAGGTATCCCACGTACGAGTAGCATGAATAACCGCAAAGTGCGTTCAAAACGACGAGTTTCAGTACAAGAGGTGCGATATCTGTTGTCCTTCATCATCTTTGGCTTTGATCACCCACCCTGCAGGGTCATATTGCTGTTAACAGATTGCAGCGCACACGAGTATTGAGCTGTGCCGCGAGTCTGGCAAAAAGATTTTAGAGGAAATCATTCCAGTGTCACAAAACAGGGCACGTGCATCGCCCGACCCGCCTACAGGTCAAATGATTCATTGTTCGTGCTCCCTGGTGGCCCAGATGGTGCACAACTAGCGAGCACCGCCTTTTTAGGTGATCGAACCGAAGACTTCAGTAAAGTGCCCTGCCCCTCCACGTCACTCGGCCACCCTTTCCGGAACCTCGACCTCCCTGTTTCTAACCTCGCTAGCCAACTCTGTCCCACGTGCCCCAGTGGGCATATCCCCGATGTCAGTCCGCCAATTTTCGCTACTGCCACGATCCATACCTCCCAGGCCGATTGCTACGCGAGCGTCATCCTTTGATCCCGGCCGTGCTTAGCGTAGAGGGAATGTTGTCAGTGTAACACCGTGCGCCAGATCCCACGCAGGAGGAAGGGGAATGTCTCGAACAGAAAGGAGCTCCCCGCCCGCGGCGGTGTGGGAGCTGCGAGGAAAAGTCCCAGACATTCATGTAGCCTGTGTTTCCATTGAGCTTCTTTGCTCTGACTCACATTCTTCCTTGTTGTAATGGAGGGTCGAGCGTACTCTCCACCGACCTCC
>JBBPMG010000293.1:0-28924 GCA_038090195.1 Boletellus deceptivus
AGTCAGAGCCAAGTCAGATGCCACTTAGCCGTGTCAAAAACTCCAGTTAGGCCTTACAGGGTCAGGCGCTTGAAAAATCCATGCTGTAAATGACTAAGTATTCATTTGAGCCATACCACTGAGCAGATTGACAGTGCAGTTGGCCGATTTCCCGGGACAAGTTTCAAACGAGATGACATTTTGCGATGTGGTGCCTGTAACATCCCACTAACATGTGCGAACATGGATGCCATATCTACGTTGAGGGATGTGCATCTAGAGCCTTTGGTTCAACTTGTTCTTTTTTTGTTCCTCTAAATCACGCAGTTTCCAGCAACATGCCAATATGAAGTTACATGCCTCGCTAGCGATTTCGGTCCCTAGCCATGGGGGTCAGTGCTTTATTCCGAGCGTATATGCTTTCCATCACAAGGTTCGGTAGTATTAGCCTGGGTCCTAGAGTCTTCTACATCTCGGGGTTCTCATTATTCCACACGTCTGAGAAATGTAAGCAACGTAGACCAAGAACTCTAGCAGGGGATCATCACACTGGAATGCATCCACGATCGGTAGGCTGGGGGATTCACATCTGGAAGTGACTGCTTGGGAATCCGGGATGCGGGGGGGGGGGCACTACCTAGGCTCTCCCGCCATGTTTCTCAGTGCGTATGTGTGGAGGGACACTGTCAATGGAGGATAAACTGGAACTCACATGTTGCCTGTGCCTTCTGAGACAAAGGGTGAGTGAACTTGCAAAGTCCTTGCAAGGCGCTGCTCTATGGCCAGTGTCCAAGGTAGCGCAAAGTTGATCCCTGAAGCTCCGACTGAAATATGGAAAGTCCGCAATTTGGGTCGTCGTATGCGTATGAATTACTACTGTGAGTACTCACTGCACTAAAAGTCCAAGATAAAGTAGAGCAACGAAATGAGCGGAAGTAACTCCAGAGCAGGATCTCCAGGTTTCCCTACTACTATTTACTATCTTGTCGGGTAGAGCGATCTGTCCGAGCACAATTCTCACATCTCGCACAGATTGACCGTCGCTCGCCATCCCGAACATCCCCGATCTGCGGTTTAAAGCCGTTCGGACAGACTTGCATCGCTTCTCTCCATATAACCTCGTGTCCTATCTTTTCCTCTTCTTGAGAAGCACGCCGATCGCATCATGGTCGAAGTCAAGAACAAGGTTTGCCTCATGTGCGTCGACGACCAGCTCGGCTCTCTCTCATGATGCCCATCCTCATCTTTCACTCGACAGCGTCCATGACGGTTGGGGCATCGCGCCGAAGAAAGGCACGAAAGGAGATGCCATCGAGGCAGCCGATACCACCAACATGGATACCCTCGCCAAAGAACACGCATACCGCACACTCTTCGCGCACGGGAATGCAGTGGGGCTGAGCGATGGGCTGATGGGGAATTCAGAGGTTGGGTGCGTCGATCTTGAGGATACGCGTTCTTCTCTCTTCACCAACACTGATGCGAATAGGCACCTCAACATTGGCGCCGGCCGCATCGTCTGGCAGGACATTGTCCGCATCGACGTGTCCATCGCAAAGCGACAGTTCCACCAGAACAAAACCATCCTCGAGAGCACCAAGCACGCTAAAGAGGGCAACGGACGTTTACATCTCCTCGGCTTGGTGTGTACACACGAATGTATGCGTTGCAAATTTTGACGTCCTGCTCGCAAGGTCTCCGACGGCGGTGTTCATTCCCACATTCGTCATCTCAAAGCCCTCCTTGAGACGGCCAAGGAATCTGGTGTCCCTCACACCTACGTTCATTTCTTTGGCGATGGGCGAGACACTGCTCCTGCATCCGCCAAGGGTTATGCCGAGGATTTGCTCTCGTTCCTCAAGTCTGAATCGTACGGCGAGCTGGCTACCGTTGTCGGCCGATACTATGCCATGGATCGCGATAAGCGCTGGGAGCGTATCAAAATTGCAGTCGAGGCCCTTGTTGACGGCGTGGGTGAGAAGACAACAGACGTGCTCAAGACCATCCAGGAGAGATACGACAACGAGGAGACAGACGAATTCCTGAAGCCCATCATCATCAATGGCGATGACGGCCGCATCAAAGAAGGCGACACGCTGTTCTTCTTCAACTACCGCTCTGATCGCATGCGTGAGATTGCCTCCGTAATTGGTCTACCAGATAAGCCTGTGGAGGTGAATATCCCAGGAAATCTCGTAAGCCCCTGTTCTTGCATCAGTAACGCTGGCGACCTGACTAGTCCCAAACAAGCATATAACGACAATGTCCCGGTACAATGCCGAGTTCCCGTTCCCAGTTGCTTTCCCACCTCAAGCGATGACGAACGTGCTTGCAGAGTGGCTTTCCAAGCAAGGCCTTTCCCAAGCCCACATTGCGGAGACGGAGAAATATGCCCACGTCACCTTCTTCTTTAACGGCGGCGTCGAGAAGCAGTTCCCAGGTGAAGAGCGCCACTTGATCGCTTCTCCCAAGGTCGCGACATATGACCTGCAACCACACATGAGTGCCCAAGAGGTGGCCGATAAGGTGGCCGAGGTGGTTTCAACCGAGAAACACGAATTCGTCATGTGCAACTTTGCGCCCCCCGACATGGTGGGGCACACAGGCAAGTACGAGGCAGCCGTCGAAGCGATCACGGCAACGGACAAGGCCGTCGGGACAATCTACACGGCTTGCAAGAAGGCTGGATATGTCTTGCTCATCACGGCCGACCACGGAAACGCAGAGCAGATGGTGAATTTAGAGACTGGAGCACCCCATACAGCACACACAACGAACAAGGTCCCGTTCATTATTGCTGGAAAGAAATTCGAGTTTGTGGAGGACAAGGAAGGTGCGACATCGGAGGAAGCGGGGGCGTTGGCGGATGTTGCGCCAACTGTGCTTGCGATTTTGGGATTATCGCAGCCTGATGGTGAGTAGTCTGATCGATAATTTGACTTTTATTGCTGATACGCTCTTCCTTTTTTTTTAGAGATGACCGGGAGGTCTTTGTTGAAGAATTAGAAGCTGTACAATATCACTTAGAGTCTACAAGCCAATAGACACCGCACTTGCTCGCTTATGTCCAAGAATCACGTGGTCTGACATCACACAGCTGCTGATCCGAATGACTAATAATTCTTGATCTCTCCTTTTCTCCTCATTTCAACCACCACACTGATGTCTCCCAAAAAACGCACAAATCAGTCAGGGAATGTACCCCCCTCGCCAACCGCAATCACGTCCCATGTCCCAGGAGATCAACCACACCATCTCCGACACACGGGCCCCAGCATCAGCACCCGCCCCCGTGCCGGCACCGCGCCATCCAGACACCCACCTGTTCCCGCACAACCAGAATCGGCCCTCGAGAGCCCACCGACCCCAAAGGACACCCACAAAAAAATACAACCTACAGAGGTCCACCCCCGCAGTGCACGCTCGTCGCTGACCAAGCTCACGTCCATTCTACTCTTCGTCGTGCTGTTGCTGCTCGCATGGTACGTCTACTGGATGGCGACCATGTTGGGGCGGCTCAAGGACCAGGTCTGGTGGTGGGACATCGTCGGCGGCGATGTGGGTATGGAGGCGTGGAGGGGGTGGCGATTCGGGGCGGAGCGGTCAGAGGGAAAGGTTGAGGGGGCAGGAAGGGCGAGCCTGGAAGAGTCGTTGGATGCGCTCGCGGACGCGCTGGGTATCTCCCCAGTGCAAGTAGCGTCCGCAGTGAAGCCGTTGGTTCCGAAAGCGAGCTTGACAAGCATTATCCTATCGCAGGGGGAGCCAACGGGGCGCTCAGAGGTCGTCAGAATACTCTTTGAGGATACCACGCGAGACGATGAAGGAAGTAGAGGAGGTGAAGAGGATGCTGCGGAAGTGGGCAGAGCCTGAGCAGCTTGAAAGATTAATGCTTATCCTGATCGTATCGAGGCGGCAGAGTATTTACGTTATCAAGGCCTTGGGCACTCGAGTGCCCGATAATTTGTAGTAATTTATTCGGTGGCGGTGGCTGTTTGTCGACCGTGTGCAGCTGCTGTGCTGTACTTCAGCAGCTATGTCATCGCTGTCTCCTAGTATGTGCGGTCGTCGGTACGTTCAACCTAACTTCTAATATTCCCGCACTACTCAGAGTCAGGCGTGCTTATCTGTAGATCACTCGGACGAGTAGGTCAGTACCAGAGGTCGATCTCACTGGCAGTTTGGCCTCACATTCACTTCACATTTACAACAACCGTTATCTCGTCCACACTAATAGTGCGGCAGGTACATGATGACGCCTTGCACAATATCGATGATCCTGATCACAACAAGCAGGCGCATCCTCTAACACTTGCATTCACCGGGCTTGCACTGGCATCTACAGCATAGGCGGTAAGTGGCGTTTGGGGCTACTACGACGTGAAGTGGCAGTAACATACGTGTTTCCGCAAGTGCACTTGTTCTCACCGCAGTGGTGGTTGACGGGAATCGTGTTTATCTATGTCGTCACGACCGATCGTGAGTAAGGTCGGAGCCAAGCGGGTGCGGACGAAAACGGCGACGTACGAACTGCATTGTCGCTTGAATGGTTAGAGTGGCTCTTTAATGAAGAAGAGAACTGGAGAGAGGGTCGTCGCACTCGCCTCCCCCCTTTTTATGTTCCGCCCTCCCACTGCCGCACCAAAACGGGACTGTGTCCAAGAAATGCCTCAGAGGCAGACATTCTGTCTGTGTTCTCACGAAGCGTTACGTTGGGGACTGCGAATGCCTTGTTATTCCTCTTTTTGTCTCGGTGGCGGTCTGTGGCAGCACAGCAGGTGGAGTCAACCACGGCCTGTTGATGCCTTGGCACACGTATCAGGGTGTCGCCGCGATAGTCGCTATCATGCCTGGATTTTTTTCCTCCTTTTGCTCACACGGCGTGTGGCACCTCACATAGCTTGTGACAGAGGAAGGTTTCGCTTGTGGTCCCCTCCCTTCGCCCGCAAGCCTGGACTGAATGGACCGCTCCGTGCCTCGTGCTTCCAATCTTACCCTCTCGCGGCGGGCGATATCGATTTTCGTAATCACGTTGCCAACTGGCAGCGTGGGGGCCCAAATGCCGTGACAGCCCAAACAGGAAGGTGAATGACTGATGATGTGGCGCGGGAAACACGGTCGGATCAATGAGGCATTTCTTGGACGATCGCCATGAAATCGTAATTGGACGGCGCACCGCGCCCACGAGCACGCGCACGGACCAGCGGAGCCTGAGGCATTTCTTGAACAGACCACGTGTTGGCTGCGGGGCAGATATAAAATGGGGGGGGTGAACGCGATCTCTTCTCTCCAGACCCACTCTTCCTCACTTTTGAACCATACTCTTCAAACCCGAACTACAATGCAATTCGTACGTCGCGGTTTCTGTCTCCGCCAGAGTTTCGCCGACGTCTGTGATGGTATAGGTAAACGCCATCCCCGTCGACAGCCACTGTGGCGAGAGCAAGTGCACTTGCGGCAGCGTGTACGTTCACGATCTAGCATCGACGTCGGGGATGCCCAACTCACGCGTCCGGTTCTAGATGCCAGTGCAAGCCCGGTGAATGCAAGTGTTAGATGACCGTGCTTGGTCGTCGTAGGCTGTGAGGGTCATGACCGCGAACTGGGCATCCGACGGCGTGCCAAACGGCCAATCATGTACACTCTGCTTGTACTATCAGCGTGAACATTGTGACAGTTGTTGTATCAGTGAAGCAGTACCGTGCGTGTGCGGTATCTGAGTTCGCGGTGGGATCGAGCCATGTCCCACAGCAATATGTTTCCAGAACTGAGTAGAAATCGGCTAGTACGGCACTACATGGCGGCCGTCTTGCTATATGCCTAGAAGACAACAGCTCGAGGACCCAGCGGCTTGGGAGAACAGCATACAAGCTGTGCACCGCGGGATCCGCTAGGAGTGCGTTGCCCTGTCGTACACCAAGGCAGGTCAACGCTGCGTTTTCGAGAGAAAAATTACCTGCTCTCTAATTCGGGGCTTCTCTGATTGACTAGGTTCAAGCATCCTACGCGGAGTTACGTTCGGGGATTGAAGTTCTTGTGTGCGGGGCCATCACCACCAACTTGATCACGCGCGAATTCCAATCATCACTACCGTCCACTTCAATATTATGGGTAGTTCATAATGTTTCATGGCGGTTTGGAGGACTTTGGTCTCGGCGAGCAGGTTTATCCTCTAACATGTGCACTCTCCTGGCTTACAATGGCGTCGCACGCATGTAGTGGGTAGTCAGCATGTCACGAATCCCTGGTTGTGTAACGTATGCCCAAAAGTCTTGTCCGCGTTCAAGAAATGCCTCAGGCTCAGCTATTCCGTATCTGCCTTCATGAAGTGACATGTCCTGAGAGTGCAGGTGCCTTGTTGGTCATCTACCGTCCTCGTAGCAGCCCGTAACGGCATCACAAGTGGAGTGAATCGAAACCCCTTGAGAGTGAGTGCTTTTTTGTCGTCATGTATCGCCACGATACGATTTCTAGATTTTGACCCGCTCAAAACGTGCACCTCTTGCGTCTGGTACGGCATGTCACCGATTCCAAGCTTCCATTGGTGTGACCTGCGCACTGTCATCCATCACTAATTATTGTCGGTGAGGACAGTCTGTTTCGGCAGTATGTTTAATTTTAAATTTGATGCGTTCTTCCCTTAGCCATGACTTGCCCGCCTGCCTCCCATCTCTAATGTGAAATACGCCGTACCACTTGCATATCTCCTTTTAAAGACCAGGCGTACGTTGTCTTTTCGAGTAATCGTTGCGTAAATGATGTACGTGTCACTGCGCGCGCATAGCACACCTTGCAGCTGATGCCATAGCCACTGCCTTGATGATTCCTAATCGCGCTGCCAGTGGATATGTGAGGGTCCACACGCTGTGGCAGTAGCGATCAAAACAGGAAGGTGGATGACTGATAGGTCACTTCTTGACTGACGACCGTCATTAAAGCTTAATTGGAGGATGTCCCGCCCACGCACAGACCAGCTAGATCTGAGGCATTTCTTGAATGATCGTCGTTAAAGTATGATTGGGGGGTGCCCCGCGCTTGTGAGCCCACGCACAGACCCGCTGGGCCTGAGGTATTTCTTAGACACCCCACGTCTTGGCCGTAGGGGAGACAAAAGGGGAGGAAGTGGTTGAGGTTCTTTCCTCAGCCCCCTCTTCCAGCCCTCCCAAAGTCGTCTTTCGTTCTCTCGACCTGTACTGAATACCCAGAATGGGGACGTATGACACAACCGTTGGTATGTACGGTATATTAGAGGCGGGAATGAATCCAGTTGATTGATTCAAGTGACAGGGACACTTCTTGCTGGTATACTTTGTGAGCGCTAGCTGTGTGTTTCACTAATCACGGTAGTAATATGCTATAATCAAGTCAATACCTTCTTGTACGGTCTTGTCACGTACCAGTTCGTGGCGTACTGTCGAACGAGTATGTGGTTCCACTGGGCTCTCTGCGGCTGACGCTTATAACTGTCCGCTTCAGAGTTCAATGATCCACCGACGATAAAGTCAGACCGGTCGTCGCTACTGGCGCACAGTCCTAACGTGTGATCTTAGATATATGGTCCTTTTTCTCTTCATTTTGGATACTGTTCACAGTGTCTCGTGAGTCCCATTCATCTGGTGTTAGGAAATGGTGCCTTAGTTGTTCCCGTAGGGTCGCATACATGGCATGGTACTACACGTTCGCATGCTTCTTAATCTACGGTTTCTACCTGCTGAATGCATTTCAGCGTGACAAACTACGACAATCCGGCAGCTCTTACCAGTATGCGATCTTCGTCGGCTGTTGTGTTCGCTCTCAAAATAACGTGCACAGTGGCTGAGTGGCCATATACGTTTACGCCAATTGCTATTGCGCTCGCTGCCTTGGTTACACAGATGTATCTAGGGTTTAGGCAAGCGCAAAGATACATCCCTCACTCAATCTCTGATTGCACCACAGAATCTGGCGTTTAACTAAGAGCAAGATCTTGTATGGCATAGTCGTCGTACTGGCGATTTCCTCATTCGCTCTGGGCGTGTGTTGTGGTGCTCAGGCTTGGATCATCAAGGTGTACGTCTCGTGAATGAGACACTGAGTGTAAAACTGATCACAGTCACCAGGTTGTCCGAGTTACCTGGTATTACTCCCATCGTAATTGCCTGGCTGTTGATGCAAGTCATCGCTGACACATTTATCACTGGTATCTTCATTTTAGTCTCTGCGACAAGTGATATTGATGCATTGCCACTAGTTACCTTGACCATCGTCTTCGCCCGTCTACAAGCTGGTTTCCGAAAGACGGACTCGGTTCTCCACCGACTTATCCGCGGGGCCATTCAGACGGGTCTCTTTGCCGGGATGTTTTCCATAGGTGACTTGATCACTTTTGTTGTTCTCCCAAATACGAATCTGTACGGTATGTTTTCCATCCCCATCGGTCGCATTTACACCAACGTGAGTGTCGTCAGTGTATTGAAAACGTGTTGTGCAATGACGATATTTTCTTTCGGGAAGACCCTCTTGGACACTTTGCTTGCCCGGGAGACGCTCAGGGTGGCCATAGCTGGTACGTATGGCGCGGATGTGGTGAGTTGGCCAGTCGCGTCTACATAGCCATCAATCATGTCACTTCTTTACACAGTCCGGTCCTATAGATTGGCTACCTGCTGACTCGCAGCGGGTTTCTTCGACGACCCAATCGGCCAGTTTCCAACTGGAGGTTAAAAGGACGGTTCTAGAGAATTCTGACGAATCGAGCGGGGCCACGGAAGGCGAACCTGCACCATTAGCAGTCTGAGGCGAGCTTAGAAGAGAAAGACTCTTTGGAAGGTTAGAGGTTTTATGGACGTCATTCGTCTCCCTGTACATTATTTTGCTATGGCGTTCCTTTTCTTGCCTCCTTTTTTTGGCGGTTTCGTGCCGCCTCGTGTCGGGGGTGAGTGGGGCATCAGGATTATTTGCGGGATAGTGCCGTTTTTGGCAAGGGAGTATGGTCTATTGATGTGATTTCAAAGTTCTCGGAAATCACAAATCAAAATTCGCTCTGCCGGGAAGCCAAAATGGACCCTAGAAGGAGCCATAGATAGATTTCGTAGTTAGGCTAGACTACTAGCTACAAGCACCACTCGAGCTAGCTAGTGCGTAGGCATAATCCAGACAAGGCAAGCACCAGTCTTCGCACTGAATAAACAAATTACATAAACCACCAGGTCTGTAAGACTGTACGGTGGGTAGGGTATCAGCCGAAAGATCAAGTCCACGTTAAGAAAGGGAGCTCGAACGCATTTATAGCGATGAATAAGAGAACAAATTCAAGTCTCAGGTTCAGGGACCACCGCCCGCTCCACCCGCATGCCGTCGTCTCCTCTCCGAGTCCCTTCGCAGCTTTTCCACATATATAAAAGTGAGCAGGACAAGCTCCAGCATGTCTTCTGCCTGAGGTGCGATTTCCAGAATTGCACTGCGCCGTTTTCCGATGATCCCGAGGGACGCTCTGTGATACCGTGCAATTTCTGTGTTTGACGCGTCATCGAGAGAGAGCTGCGGAAAGAAATGACAAGACATAATGGTTTGAGAACATGCGAACGGATCCAAGAAGCACGAGACCCACCACGACGTTCCTGAAATTTATGTCCCATCGATAACGACGACCGTCAGGTCCGGTGAACGTGCGCTTTCTGCATGCGTCGTCGCCGTGAGTGAGAATGTAGGGCGGGTCATGCTCTCCAAAAGAGAAAACTCACCTTCCAAAGATTCCAGCCCGGGGCAGAAACACGTTCGATTCCAGTCTCGCCCCTCCGAGCGTGAATATCGAGGACCCGAAACAATGCCAAGCGATGCGACCGACGACAAGTTGCGTCGGGCCGTCCGTTTCTGGCTTGTCCGTCGTCCGTCGGTAGATGGTTGTCGTACGCACGCCAAGTCGGAAGGGCGTGTTGGTCTTGAACACGGGGAGTCCACGTTCGTTTGTGAAGACAGTGTTACAGACTCGTTCAGAGGTGAGCGTGAGGATCATGACGCGCAAGCGTGTAGGGCGGTGGTGAGGCGTGTTTTATAGCATTCGAATAGCTTTGTTGACTCCTTTTGACTTCACACGGGGTGGGGGCTATGAGTATGCAGTAAATGAGGCAGTACACTGATTGGCGTGCGGTGCTGTACACCTTCAATGTACATCCCAATGAAAGCAGTATTAATCACTTACTGGACGAGAAATTTGCTATACAAAAATTCCAGGACAGAACAAAGCGTGACCGAACCAGTATTTGCTATGCCACTTACTTGCTGTGTTAACAGCACTAACCGGGATCCGCCACCGTGTGAGCTTTCTGTTCAGAAGCTCAGACACAGGAACTTATGCGGCCGGTGGCTTATTGGCGGTGCATGTAAAGTAATCACTGCTGGTGATCGATCAGTATCGACCATCCATCAGTTGGGCCGCGTTTACCTATCCGATCCAGCATCCTGACCCCTTGTGGCCTTAACCGAGTCACAGAAAGATATGGACCAGCACCTGGGATCATATCACCGTCCCAAGTCCATCCACTATCTGACGAACGGCTGTGGGATTTACATCCTCTCAGCGCCCGAGCAAACAGCCCACCGAGCTTTCATGGGATAGAGCACACATCCATCAAAATGGCATCTATAGATCAGGCCCAAACTCAACAAGGACCGGGACACGGACTGACAAGGGATTAGCAATGCGAACATCCGTATACAGGTGTGCGCCAAAATTCAACCTAGGACGCGTGCAGGAACAATCAGTTCCTGCGTCCCATAACAATTAACACGCTCGAATTGAGGGTCATCTACACATCCAAGCTATGTAGGCTTCGTGGATGGTATGCAGGGGAACTTTGGATTATCATTGACACCTATGGGGACCTGTATACGATGCACGGTGGGCCCAGTCGATTAATTGATTTCGCGTTGGTGAATGGTCGGGTAAGTGAATCCTCCGGGAATGGAGTGCAGTGGCCCGCAGTTCACAGCAAGGGGGCTCTGTACCTCACGTCGCACGGTGTAAGCATGTGCATCATATCTGCCAAAAAAGGTAGTTTGACTCTGACCTATGTTAGTTTCGTGAATAAACAGTCACAAACATGATGCATCCAAGTCGCCACCACGTAGCCACGGTTTTTACGAAGTGTGATCAGCAAGTCGACAAAGTACATTAATATTTCGTGCTGCACTAGATGGATAAACTGGAGTCTGTGAATGATGCATAATAGGTAGGGTATCAACGAGAACTTCACCAAGATCACGCTACGAAAGGCGACTCGAACGCATGCGTAATGACAAATACAGGGCTTTGTGCATCCAGGTCTCGGCTTCAGGTTCCGCCTGCTCCGCCCGCATGCCGTCGCCTCTTTTCCGCGTCCCTCCGCAGCTTTGCCACATATATAAAAGTGAGCAAGACAAGTTCCAGCATGTCTTCAGCCTGAGGTGCGATTTCCAGAGTCGCACTGTGCCGTTTTTCGATGACCCCGAGGGACGCTTTGTGATACCGTGCGATTTCAGTGTTCGACTCGTCGTCGAGAGAGAGCTGGGAGCAAGACACGATTTTGAGAATACACAAATAGATTCCAAGAGCATGAAACCCACCACGACGTCCCAAAGGTTTATGTCCCATCGATAACGACGTCCATCAGGCCCGGTGAACGTGCGCTTCCTGTGTGCGTTATCTTTGTGAGTACCAACGAACGATAGCGCCTAAAAATTGAGTTCACCTTCCGAAGAATCCGACTTTGGGCAAAAACTCGTCCGATTTCAGTTCCGTCCCTCCAATCGTGAATATCGAGGACCCGATGATATGCCAAGTGATGCTACCAACAACTTGGGCCGAGTCATCGATCTCCGATGTGTCTGCCGCCCGTCGGTGGATGGTCGTTGTACGCACACCAAGACTGAAGGGCGTGTCAGTCTTAAACACAGGGAGTCCATGTTCATCTGTGAAGACTGTGTTGCGAACGCTTTCAGAGGTAAGCGTGAGGATCATGGTGCGCTAGTGTGTGGGGTGGTAGCGAGATGTGGTCTGGCTTTGTTCACTCTTTAACTCCCCGCGGGGTAGGGGGCATGGGTGCGCAGTCGATGGGGCAGTGTAGCTGACATGCGGTGATGCGGTGATGCTACGCCTTTATCTTTTGATGAATTCATGATAAAAGCAATATTAATAAAAATTTCTAGGACAGAATACAATGCGACGCAACAAGCACTTGCGATGCCGCTCACTAGATTCAACAAACGACTCGGAGTCCTACGGCCTTTTGACAGAAATCGGGACACTGGAGGCGCCGCGATCTTGGCGGTGCACGCAAAGCGAACACTGCCATTGATCGATCGATCATGGCATCATGCCATGATCAGTGCCACGTTCACCTAACCAGCCCAGCATTCTGATCTCTTACGACCTTATCGCTCACTGGAAGATAAGCACTGGCATCATGACTCACATCACCACCTCTAGTCCACCGCCGCCGGACGATCAGCTGTGGGGCTTGCATCCATTGACTGATCGCTATATATCTGAGTATTCTACCGAGCTTCATGAAATGACATCTACGGATCAGCCACGAATTTAACAAGGATCGACATCTGGATGAACACGTGAAGCAATTCCAAACGCGCCTTCGTAAAGGAGGCGTTCCGGAGTAGACAAAACGAAGACGAATACACTGCAGCATTCCCTCGTCGCTCCTGGGGTGACTCTGAGCGTGCGCCAAATTCAACCTAGAGCACACACAGAGGTTTCGGCAAGTGCAATAGTATGCAGGGGAGTTCGGAATTGTTATTGACACTATGGTGGCCTGTAGACGATACACGACGAGCCTAGCTTTTGTACCCTGAAGAGAAAATTAGATGATAACATTTCTTTTATAGATTAACTGCACGCTCGTCTATCTCGTCGAATCAGCATGCTGAATCTATCATGGCATCTCCTTACCGATCGCAGACATAACCGAGATGCCACCCATGCGGGTCGTCGTCCCGATACCAAAGACAGACAGACGATTCGAGCACGTACGGGCAAGTAACGGATAGACAAATTCTACTCGCAGCATCGCATTCACAGGCTGATAAGCTGGTGTTGTACCCATCTTTTCGGTAGACTGTAGCGCTTCCTCGACCCCGATGAAGTTGCTCGTGTACAAGACAACTCATATTGCCAGCGCCAACTTGTACCGCACAGCGAGACGTATCTTTCGCCTATTGCGTATGAGAAATGATCAAGTGTAACAATGACAAATAGAACCCAACGTCTCAAGGCCTGGTCTCCGGCCTCGGTGTTGTCACCTCCGAATAGCGTTAGATTCCTCTCGGATACACGATAATATAAAACTTAAGTACGAGCTCGAGTAGCCGTGCGACATTCAACAGGGAAGATGGGCCCATTACCCTTGTACCGAGTGATGTGACACGGAGCTCGGAACAGAGTATTGTTCCAATGGTTATGTTCAATTCGAAGAAACCGATCATCTTTGCACAAGCGACGCACCACAATGCTACTGCTTTTGAACTCAAGATTCTTGTGAAGCATACGCTACGCCTCCATCTTCGGCTAGCTCAGCCTAGGATCCAGACTATGTGGTATGGATGTCAAAGCGGGTGTATGAAACATGAGACACGCTCACCCCAAAGAGTCAACGTGGTACGGAACACCCAGTAGATCATTGAAGCTTTCCAGAGTGTGAAAACGAAATAAGGCAGAAGCAATCCCAAGTGATGGACTATAACTGGTTTTGGAGTGGCTCGAAAGCCCGGCAGACAATCAGAAATGATCGTATGTTGAATATCGGATGCTACGAGGGTATACTGCGATTGCGGGCCAGCTGCGCGCTTGTTCGGCTCCAATACGTATCTATATTGGGGACGCTCGCAACGAGTTGGCGCCGTTCAACGGTGACTATGCAGCGTCGACCATCTTGACTCGTAAAATGTTGGGTTCGGAGGTCGATGTGTTGGGGGTGTAGGCCCATCAGCCGTGCCGCCCGTGCGGTAGCCCAATTCTCGTGGATTACCCTGAGCTGTAGCGAGGCCAGGGCCATTGATTGCGTAGATTACGCGGAAAGCCCTGGTGCGAGAGGAAGTCGCTGCTCACGCGCACGCTTCACGGCGCATTTCAGGTTCCACGGACGCGCACACGCGAATGAAGACGTCGAGAAAGTTCAATCAACACCGCCGAGCATCGGGCCATTCCATTTTTGGACGTGCTGATTTTACCCCGACCACCTCGGACTTGAAGTTTTGATACTGCAAGTTGGACAACAAACTTGAACTAGTGGTGAGTGTCTACACGGCCTCGGAGTCAAGGGATATATAACCAATCCTGCTCCTGCTCCCCGACTGCGGTGCGAGGACCTCGTTCCTGTGACCAAACCTTGTTTCCAGCTCGCCAGTGACCCGGCCAACACGTGTTCCGGGTTTGCTCCGTCGTCGACGGCGTTATTAGAAATGACTGCATAGGTCAGGAGGACGAGTTAAGGTTGGTGAGACTTCAAGGCCTACCGACGCTTAATCAGACCTCTGATTGGTCAAGAGTGTTGTCATATTACCCAAAAAGAGTTCGAAAGTGAACTATTTCTTTTTGATCTAGTACAGGCGAGTACCTCGGCTAACCCAGTTCAATCTCCTGATGTAGTACAAAGTTCAAGCAAAGGTTTGCCGTACACTGCCTTCTCCGGGTCTCGCAATATGCCTTGATTTCGATACCGTTTACCCTTGCCTTCCGTTCAAACCGGGTTCGCTCAGAACTCGTCCCGATGTTACACCTTCAGCTGAGTGGGGGCTTGACACGCTCGTGGATTGGCATACGATGACGATGGGCCCATACAGTGGTGCTCCGTATTTCAGCGTGGAGCCACTACTAGCTATGACGCCTAGCGTGCAATAGTTCATTTGGTCCCCAGGGCTTGCGTCGGCGTGCACACATCGATGAATCATTCAAAGACTACGAAGTAGGCAAACATCACTGGAAACAGTTGGATACCGATCCCCCTCATCGTTGAATGTGCTCCTCTTTTTTTTTCTTCGCTCATTCTCGACCTCCAAGTCAGTTGGGTGCGTGTTGAGCTCGACACAAACAACGACTGCCGCCATTATGAGGGTTGTATGATACGTGTCAGTCTCCTGTTCCATCTGCCTTGGAGCTCCAGTACATCAAGACCAAATCACGAGTGGCGCGGGCCCTCCGAAGCACGGAGAAATGAAGTTGCATCACATGGTATACTTCGGTACGTTCCGATTCTAACCGTTTAAGTTCAAGTCCCTGAACTCTCCGTCTCCGCCGTGTATCGGTGTACAGCAGTAAAAACATCGTGAATGCAAACCATCCGACCAGATGAGCTAGCTGCTAGGAGATATCAGTCGATCTGACCCGCGGGGTCCATGTAAACGTTGCACGGTACGACGGATCGATCAATCTGAACAGCTGAATGCTGAAAATGCTGGAAGAGCGCGCCAGTCGTATTAATCATTACATCCCGGATCACGATGCCACCCTCAGACCCTTGTGGGTTTGCAAGACCATTGGATGGCCAGAATACTACTATCGATCAGAAATCTCGGTAAACCATACCTTACCGACTCAAAGGTCGTAAACTTTCTCGAGCGCACATGCTGCACCGAGAGAGTGTCGGTTAGTGGGCTAATTATGGTACCCCCGCGGTCCTCTAACGGATACGACCGCGGTGATTAATCTTGCAGATTCCTCATCCTTCTTGCCTGCTGGTTTAGTCTTTAGGGGCTGCTGCTACCGGGAGCACTAAGCCCGGCGGGTACGAAAAAGGCCACTCCTGAAAAGACGATTATGTAGTAAGGCAGCAGCAACCCCTATCGGGACCGCCGATGGTAGGTAAAAGTTGTCACTCCGACCTAATAAGCCATGCAGTTCCATGTGTCCGCCGACGCTAGCGTATTCAGGGACGGAAGGCAGATTCGGAGTTTCATTTGATCCATGTGCCATTCCCCATAAGGTCGGCTCATTTGAGTGTGTGTTCTGCTGAACGTTCTGCCACAGGCCGCAGAACTTTGTCCGAGCAATTCAAAGAAGCTGAATGAGTAGCCTCGCTTGAAACAGAGTTCAGCCGTACAGCAGCGCACATGACCGGCGTTTGGAAATTTCCAATCAAATAGAACGTGAGAAGCTGCTGCGGGGGCACCAGGCCCAGGGTCCTCGGTAACCCCTGCTACCGCGGAAACAACACCGCTGATAGCGTTTACCAGCGAACGAAGGCCGCGTGTTCTACCAGTAGGGATTCCAAGAGCGTCCAGGATGCAGACTCACGCAGCACAAAGTCACTACGGGACAGAGGATAAGCGATACCAGGCTATACGATGGTGCCGTGCCGCAAAGCGCCGGGGCTGTTACTCGCCATTCAGTCTGGAAGAACCGATGTTCCCAATACCGTACCCGTTCTGGTTCTACTATGGCGTCGAGATGCTCGGGATTTTCCGAAGTCAAAAACAAATTCCTATACTAGTTGCAAGTGGCAAATTAAGGTTCTTGTGATTTAAATTGGTTCTAATTTTGTACTGATGAGGTCGAGGTGCACAAAGAGAGGCCACGACGCACTTCGTACCCATGCGGACACAACTTTGCCAAGAGGCGGGCCCCAGGGTCCCCGTGTATATATCTCTCCGATATGCAAGTGCAAGTATTGCCTCCAAGGCGTTCCCGCTTTCCGGTCCATCGCCGCAGCTTCTTCGAATTGCCCTGGTCGAGACTCGAGAACCGTGACGAAGCAAACAAAACTCAAAATGGGCTTGTACGATACAACGATTGGTACGTGAAATAAGGTGCTCGAACCTAGAAACAGGTGTGACGGGACCGAATGATAGGCACGCTCCTAGTGGGCATATTCTGTGAGTGATGGCAATCATACCGTCGGCATCGGTATTAATCGGTTGAGAACCTAGTCAATACCTTCTTGTATGGTTTTGTCACGTACCAGTTCGCGGCGTACTTCCGGACGAGTGCGTGCATACACTCTTCTAGCTCACTGTAGCTCACTCCCTACCCACTCTAGAGTTCAACGATGGGCCAATAACAAAGTCTGTCGGTAGCTGATTCGCGTGCGGATGATTCTGACAAGAAGCTTTAGGTATATGGTACTCTTCCTGTTCATTTTGGATTCTTTCCACAGTATTGCGTGAGTACCACTTTCCAATGTTGCGGTTAGTAGCTTGCTAAACGGCCCATAGAGCCATATACATGGCGTGGCACTATACGTTCGTAACCTTTTCGGGCATCTTCGTTACGTGTGTTAAGTGTCTCTTCCAGTGTTGCCAACTATGACAATCCCGCAGTTCTTGCAGGTAAGCAATCATGTCATGTCTTCATCCTTTTCTCAACTTCCTCTGAAAGTGGGTGTATGGCCGTATCAGTTCACACCAATTGGCACTGCACTCGCTGCTTTGGTGACGCAGATCTATCTAGGGTACAGGCAAGTACACGATGCATAAAGTAACCACGATCTGACCTTCGAGTCCTGCAGAATCTGGTGTCTGACAAGGAGCAAGCTCCTTTATGGCGTGGTCATCACGCTAGCAATTCCATCGTTTATTTTGGGTGTGACCTGCAGTATCGAGGCTATCATTATCAATTTGTATGCTTTGTCTCAGCGGTAACCAAGACAAAGCTAATTAAAACCTGCAGTTTATCCGAGCTACCCCGTATCACGCCACTTGTAATCGCCTGGTTGTCTACACAGGTTGTCGTAGACACATTCATAACTGGTACGTCTGCGTTTATGATCTATGCTACATGGAGGTACCGATCTACAGTTTCTAGTCACATTGACCATCATCTTTTCCCGGTGGCGAGGCGGCTTCCATAAGACAGACACAGTTCTTAACCGCCTCATTCGCGGTGCTATCCAGACCGGTCTCTTTGCTGGGATCTTTTCCATAGGTGACTTGATCACCTTCGCTGTCCTCCCAAATACGAATCTCTATGGCATGTTTGCCATTCCAATTGGTCGTATCTATACAAATGTATGTCCCGCCAACATGATGAATGTCGTACTACCCACTAACTTTTTCTTTTTCTCACAGACTCTGATGGACACGCTTCTCGCGCGCGAGATGATCAAGACAGACCTAGCCAATACGTTCGTGCTAGGCTCGACGGTACGCTGACCAGTAAATATCCCACGTTGGGATCTGATTGATCATTCCTGTTTAGTCTGGTTCGATATGTTGGGGGCACAATGATTCCTCGCAGGGCTCCTCTGCGACTCAGTCAAGTAGCATTCAATTCCCTGTGCAGAGAACTGTTCAAGAGGCGTATGGTCACTCGTCGAATGGACACGCGGAAGACAAGGCCGCTTCACTTGTCGTTTGAGAAGCGTCTTGCAGATACAAAAAAGGTGGTTCCTCGCTCTCGCCATTCAGATCGATCATATCACTGTCCGCTGCGTATATAATTCTCAGCCCTGCTTGCACCGCATAATACTGTACTGCTCAACTAGTACCTAGCTGTGTATTTCAACAAACATATATCTGTACTAGTAGACGACATCATCACGACAGTTGTCATGTGCATAAAACAAATTCGACTGATACTGCCGGTACAATCTAACAGAGACTGACATTATCATCGAATTGCCATAGAACTCTCGTACACTTCTAGACTCGTTCCGTCCAGCTGCCAGCGCCCGATGGAGTGGAACGTGAGCCACAAGCTTGCAGGAACATCCGGCATAGCCAATAGCGTCGAGCCTCATTGGCAGTGAGCGTCAGGCGGACAGTGGTTTGGGGGGGGATCCTTACACGCGTGGGTAAACACACACCGCTCATACTGGTCCACGAAACAGCCCTCGCACATAGGACGACGTCGATCATCGCCCCCGCACTCACTTCGATAACGGGGATCGCGCGAGCGCCACCCCCCCAGCCACTCAGCGCCGCGAGAACGTCCAACGCGGCCCGCGACAAGGGGACAGGCTGGTTGGTATGCCGTCCGTCTTTGAGTCCCGTGCCCACTGTCGATGAGTCATGGGTTACTACGACGAGCTTCCTCCCATCGATGTTCCCTCGTGTGTCGTGACGGCGGTTGGAGGTGCGGTCGCGCCGAAAGTGTGAGTCATGACTTGACCCAACTCCGAGTAGGAGCATTCTTGGCTGGTACGTGAAATCATACGTGCCTTGCTACAGGACTCGAGGCCGTATGACGGTGCAAGGTCGGGGCAGTCGAAACCCCGAAGGGGGGAAAGGGTTGGGTGACCGTTGTCTGTGTTGTTTTCCCACTTGATGCTGGTGGTTGCCAGCATAATAGCCAGCGCGGTCGATAGTATCAGAAAACTAAATGTCAGTCAAAGATCCAACAACTCGATGGCCAAGACTCACCTAGTAAGTACCATTTGAGGGTCGTGGTGTTGTGACGACAAAGTACAGATTTGCTGCATTATTAGTACATTTCTACAAGCGTGGTGAAACGAATCTTGGTCTGAAGTCATACTAACGCGCGTGCTGATATTGCGGTCCCGGTGGAGAAGTGGCGGAGAATGCTGGTCAGCAGCGGCGCGCTTACTGTGTCTTCTGCCCTCCTGAACGGCCTGGCCCGGCATGGTTGTCACTTTCGGCCACAACGCTATCTGTTTCAAGAGCCTAGCCCGACGACACAGAGTAACAAATTTTCGTTCATGCTTTCAAGGACATGTTTCGCTTATCATTAACGTATCGGTTGTAATAGGCCTTCGCGAAAGTTGGGTTGCATAGGTACATCTGATGCGCTCTGTGCCTCACCAGATTCTTAATTCATCCGTTGCAGCCAATAGCAGGCCTTCCATGGCCCCCGGGGCCGCCCTCTCACGGAACCTTCCCACGTACGCCACAGGTCCGTACTCCGAGGTAAGCTTGCGTGTTTCAGATTAAACTTCATGGCCCATGCTGAACTTTAGCTGTGTGGCTGCACACCCCTTCAATCCAAGCATTCTAGGATCTACAATCATGCACGGCTGATTTTCCTGGTCCTTAAAGTTGCATATATTCAATAGGTCAGTCTCTGTCTACAGGGCATACTGTGCCCTGTATGGTTCTCACACCCGGATTGTTCAATCTCCCTTGACTCACTCATTTGGTACCTTTAAGATCCTTACAACCCATCCAGCCCTTTTAGCTTACTACAATGAACTGAGTGTAGTCTTTGGTAATCATAACTTCAGTAAGCTCTCCTACACATTATACCACTGAGGGCTACTAGTAGGTGCAATCATTGTTGTGTATATATCTTGTATGTGGGTGGAGTGGGATCAGGCAACCCCACATTTCCTTGTCAGATCATGAAATTGATTCTAGCCAGCTAGATCTTCTCAGGAACTTTGACTCAAGATGAACACAATGATTGATGTGTGCAGAAGAGAGCACAGTTTGTTGACAGGTTCCCCTGATGAGCACTCCTAGTGGGCATATTTTGTGTATCATTGACATTGGACCATCAGCAACCAGCAACCAATGAATTGCTCAAGTCAGCACCTTCCTATATGGTCTTGTCACATGTCAGTCCGCAACGTATCATCCAGTAAGACTCTGAACATTTGTGTAGAATCATATACATATACCTAGCATGGTACCATGGGTTTGTAACCCTATTGACCTTCCGTTTCTACCCATGCTAACAGCATTCCAACGTGACAAATTTTGATAACCCCGCAATCCTTGGGCGTAGGTAACTGCGTCGTCTCGTTGACCCTGCGCTAACGATCCCTGAAGTAGTTGTACAACCGTACCAATTTATTTCCCGTGGCACTGCACTTGCTGCCTTGGTGGCACAGGTATACTTAGGGTCCAACAAGCATGCTATACTGATCTAGGATACGGCGCTTGACTGACGTCGTTTTTCATGGTGTGATCGTCATGCTCGCGATTCCCTCGTTTCTTCTGGGAGTGCTCTACAGTATCCAAGCCTGGATTGTTAAAGGGGAGCGCTTCGCACTCTCTGGCCCTCGACGGCAGCAGTATCCTGTGGGCCTGGGTGTGGGCTGCGAGGGGCGGGTGGGCGGACCCTCGCGAGGTGCATCCCGTGTTTAAGTAGGTCCACTAGCACGCCGGGGGGCCCCGCCTGGGGTGAACTGCAGGGTTAGTGAATGGAATCCACGTCTAGGGTGTGGATGGTGGGTACGGCGAGGAGAAAAGAAGTGAAGACAGGACGAACAAGGGTGCAGCAGGGCAAGAAGAGAGGCGAGCGTCTGCTGCTTACTTATGCTTGTCCGAAGACTAAACTCCGTGACATACCTCGGTGTTTCGTCATCGTCACGCGATGTCTTCCTGCTTCTCAAGTTCGGAATGGCTGCCTAGAGACGAACACTAGAGGAAAATGCATAAACCAAGTTTGTTGAGCCAGGTCCATCTCGTGAGCCCATCAAGTTGCCTGCCGTGGACGCTGTAGCGTGCAGTGCGTCGTAGACCTCGTCCAAAAACGCATCAAGTGGAGCACCACAGTAAGATGTTGATTTGTGAAGGGTCGGTGATCTGTAGTCTGGTGATCCGCCCTCATGATTGCGATGCTTCACATTTCGATTCTCAATCTCGGCACTTCTATCTCGTGACGCAGGAGCATGCAGCTGGCGCGGAGACCGCAAGGGAAACTGCTTCTGCGACAGTCGGCTTGAGCGTTGCCCTTGAGGTCTTCAACAGTTCGGCACAGTTAGGCAGTGTTTCACAACAGAGGTTCAAAAAATTCACACGACTCTGGTGCGATCTTGAGTTTGACGGTCAAGACTGACTACGGATTGCTGAGAAGAAAGGAAAATTAACCATGAGGTAACGCATGGCTCAGAACCTCGGGGGATGTGCGGCTCCCAATCCCCAAGCAAAGTGTCATGTTACACGTTTCAAGTTGAGTGGTACTGAGCTCGTGGACGGGAGGTCGGAGCGCACTTAGTACTGTTACAGAGCCGTGTTTGGCCCTCCTATCGCAGCGAGTATTTCTTAGAGGTGGGTGGAGTTTGCGGCTGAACTAGCGTTCTCCCCTCCCTTCATTCGGTCCAAGTCGATCTTTCGTCGTTCATCCCTGCAATCGTTTCCCAGTCACCAGAAATGGGTTTATATGATGCCACAATCGGTGTGTGCAGCGGTGAGGCGATCGCGTGGATCTCGTTTGACGAATTTTTCCGTGCTTGTAGGCGCGCTCCTGCTGGGCATCTTCGGTGAGTCAACTTCAATAGCGATCTGTCTCGTCGATGTGGGTGATCGGCGACTGACCATAAAACATAGTCAACACCTACTTGTATGGGCTTGTCACGTACCAGTTCGCATCGTACTACCACACGAGTGAGTCGACTTGGCAGAGCACAACTCATGACTTAAGTGCCGCTATAGAATTCAATGACCCACCAGCGATCAAGTTGGTCTATCGCAGCCCCACAGCACACGATATTGACAGGCAATTTCTAGGTATATGGTGCTCTTCCTCTTCGTTTTAGATACGTTCCACAGTGTCTCGTGGGTAATATCAATCTCGTACATGGAAAATTTCTCCTAAATCACTTTTCCAGGGCCATCTACATCGCGTGGTACTACGTGTTGGTGTCCTCATCAATCACTGGTTTCTACCCTCGCTAAGTGCATTCCAGTGTGACAAATTATGACAATCCGGTGGCTCTTTCGCGTAAGTGATTACGCTGTCATTTTCTTCTTGTCTTAATTGCCCCAAGGGGGTGTATGGCCGTACCAGTTTACGCCGCTCGGTACTGCACTTTCCGCCTTGGTGACGCAAATTTATCTTGGGTTCAGGCGAGTATACGGTATATTGACGAAATCCTCAACTAAACCTTGTGATATTGTAGGATATGGCGTTTGACTAGTAGCAAGTTTTTATATGGCGTGGTCATCCTGCTAGCAGTCCCCTCGTTTGTTCTGGGTATGTGTTGCAGCATCGAGGCTTGGATCATTGCCGTGTACGTCTCACGAATGTATATGGCATTAATCTGACCTTAGTGATGCAGGGTTTCTGAGTTACCCCGCATTACTCCCCTCGTTGTTGCCTGGTTGTCTATGCAGGTTATCGCGGACATGTTCATCACCTGTATGTCTTGTTTACCCAAGCACGAGGATCCCCCTCACAACCGCCAGCCACATTGACCATCGTCTTCACCCGTTCGCGAACCGGTTTCCGCAGGACGGATACGGTTCTCAATCGACTTATCCGCGGGACCATCCAGACGGGTCTCTTCGCCGGGATGTTCTCCATAGGCGATTTGATAACCTTTGTCACTCTTCCAAACACCAATCTCTATGGCATGTTTGCCATTCCCATTGGTCGCATCTATACGAACGTGAGTAGCACGAACGTCACGAAAAGCGTATACAGTTCACCGATCTAATTTTATTGGCTCATAATTATTTTCACAAGACACTCATGGACACCCTCCTTACTCGCGAGACACTCCGAAATAAGCTGACTGGCTCGTTTGATGCGAGGATGGTGGGTTGCATCGTTACAGTTACGTGACCACCGTACATCGCGCTCATCTCTGTTCCCTGTACAGAGCGGTCCGAGAAGTCTGGCGCCCACCAGTTCGTCAAATGCTCATCCGAAGGGCTTTACGGCCAGCTATCAACTTGAAGCACAACTCGGTGATCAGGAAGTGTGCGACCGCTTGTCGCACGAAGATACTAGCCGCAAAAATGCTCCGTTGGTCTGAGAACAAATATCCAACACTTGTTAGACTATCACTCTGGTGTCGTGCCTTAGTGTCGCATGCGAATTGCAAGTAGGACTTCCACCATGAAGCGCTGTACTGGCCGATTTCTAGTCCGTTCTGGAAACATATTGCTGTGGGACATGGCTCGATCCCACCGCGAACTCAAATACCGCACACGCACGGTACTGCTTCACTGATACAACAAGTGTCATGACGTCCACGCTGATAGTACAAGCAGAGTGTACATGATTGGCCGTTTGGCGCGCCGTCGGATGCCCAGTTCGCGATCACGACCCTCACAGCCTACGACGACCAAGCACGGTTATCTAACACTTGCATTCACCGGGCTTGCACTGACATCTAGAACCGGACCAGTGAGTGGGACATCCATAGCGTCAAAGCTGCGCCATGAACGTACACGCTGCCGCAAGTGCACTTGTCCTCGCCGCAGTGGCTGTTGACGGGGGTAGCGTTTACCTATAACATCACGACCAATCATGAGTGGGGTCGGACAGTGGGCGAAAGCGGCTGCGTACGAATTGCATTGTAGTTCGGGTTTGAAGAGTTGGGTTCAAAAGTGAGGAAGAGTGGGTCTGGAGAGAAGAGATCGCGCTCACCCCCCCGTTTTATATCTCCCTCGCAGCCAACACGTGGTCTGTTCAAGAAATGCCTCAGGCCCCGCTGGTCCGTGCGTGTGCTCGTGGGCGCGGTGCGCCGTCCAATTACGATTTCATGGCAATCGTCCAAGAAATGCCTCAAGCTGATCCGACCGTGTTTCCCGCACCACACGAGCGCGTTCATCAGTCATTCACCTTCCCGTTTTGGCCGTCACGGCATTTAGGCCCCCACGCTGGCAACGCGATTACAAAAGTCGATATCACGGCAGAGAGGGAAAGATTGGAAACACCATGCACGGAGCGGTCCATCCAGTCCAGGCCTGCGGGCGAAGGGAGGGGACCACAAGCGAAACCTTCCTCTGTCAAAAGCTGTGTGAGGCGCCACACCGCGTGAGCAAGAGGGAAAAAAATCCAGGCATGATAGCGACTATCGCGGCGATACACCGATACATGTGCCAAGGCATCAACAGGCCGTGGTTGACTCCACTTGCTGAGCTGTCACAGGACTAACAAGGCATTCACGCTCTCAGGAAACGTCCCAATGTGGCGCTTCGTGAGAACACAGATGGAATGTCTGCCGCTGAGGCACTTCTTGGACGCAGTCCTTTTTGGGTGCGGCAGTGGGAGGGCGAAATATAAAAGGGGGGAGGCGAATGTGACGACCCTCTCTAGTTCCTTTCTCCACTAAGGAGCCACTCTGACCAGTCAAACGATCATGCAGTTCGTACGTCGTCGGTTTCGTTCCTACCTGCTCAGAGCTTCGCTGTAACGATCGGTCGTGACGACATAGGTAAACGCGATTCCCGTCAATAACCACTGCGGCGAGAACAAGTGCACTTGTGGAAACACGTACGTCGCCGTCACTTCATGTCATAGTGACTCTAAAGACCATGCTGTAGATGCCAATGCAAGCCCGGCGAATGCAAGTGCTAGAGGATGAGCCTGTGCGTTATGATCAGGATCATCGACATTGTGCAAGGCGTCATCACACTGCTAGTGTGGACGAGATAACGGTTGTCGTAAATGTGAAGTAAATATATGCGCGTGTGAAACCGAACTGCCAGTGGGATCGCACGCTGGCCTGTTCTCACGCCATACCATGGCAGGACGACAGGAGTCCACTGCCAGGGGCCTGGCCATGATCATGATCTGCATTATCGGAGCTCTTCGCGCGTCGAGTTGGACATAGGCAGGAGCCCTTTGCAATCTTCTATATCCCCAACTCGGTGCACCACAGTCCCCCTCCAGAACACTCGGTGAATTTCGCGCGTCAAACCAGGTATTCCTGGGATATCTGGTATCGTCGGGAAAGGAAAGCCTTGAGTTGACGTTAGTTTCATCCAGCTCCCTGGGCGCATAGTACTGCTCAGTGCTAAAACAGAAGCAGCGAGCATGTGAGTTGCATTGTCGTTCGAGTGGCCAAAGCCACGACTGCAAGGGAGAGGGCGTACTACCCACCTCTCTTCATGTCTCATCTGCCGCTACAACTCAATAAGATCATGTCCTCATGAAATGCCGCAGGTCCGACTGATCCGTTGGTGTTCTCATAAGCCGCGACGCGTCAAATCGGATCTGTGGGAGCATTAATGCCTCGCCTTGTTGCCGCAAGAGCGGAATCGACCAAGGCTTTCACGACCCCTTCGCCTCTAATGCGATTACAAACCACCGAGACATCGATCTTGAGACCCAGACTTTTTATTGTGTAGACCACGTGTGCCTCTTAGTGAAACCTCTCTGTGCCCCTCTAGTTTGTCAAAACTGACGTTTCCTGGTTGGCTATAGGAAAGTCACCCATGGCCCGCATGGCCCGTTCATACTTGGACAAAGAACACTTGGCCGATCGGGGCCCATTAATCCGCGAGCTCCTGACATGGCCCCGAGATTCCCATCCTGATAGATTCTGATGTCCTCGCAAGAGCGGACGAGGCGCAACTGCTTCCGGTCTCCTCGAGGGTGCAGGGAAGTGGAAATGACGCTGCGAGTCGTCCTTTTGCATGCTCGAGCCCGATGTATTCTTCTGTCAAGCAACCCCCGGGACGCTTTTCCCGGCTCGTCTGAGGTGGTTTCTAGGTTTTCCAACCGCCTTACTCAACCCAAGCGTCTGTCGTTAGATCCCAGGCGGCTCCCACTGCTACCAAGTCGGGTGCACAGCAGACCATATCTGAAGGCTTACTCAGACGACGAAGTGGTCGGTCGACGTCGAGGTTAGACTTGGGTTTAACGCCTCCACATCAATAGTCAAGTACTCGGCTCCACTGCCGGCTTGGTTGCACACACGCACACACACACAACCTCGCCTCCATAACTAAACTGCTGTCTTATTCACGTTGGCTATACAGCAAATTTGCGAGACATGATAACATCCCGCCCTCTGGCGCATCAGACGGATAATTACAATCACGACAAGGGTGCTTCATCATCTAGCACTTGCATTCACTGGGCTTGCACTGGCAGCTATGGCACCAAGAGTCAACAGTAAGCATATTTCGGGCTACTGCGATACAAAATAATTGCAGCGCACCCAGGGCCGCAGAGGCACTCCTTCTTGCCGCAGTGGTAGTTGACGGGGACGGTGTTTACCTGTTCCGTTCCGTCCATTCGTCAGCGATCGCTAACGAAAAAGCGGGGGAGGGAGGAACGTACGAATTGCATTTATGGCTTGAATTCCAAGTTGCGCAACAGTGGGCTCAAGGTCCAGAAAGTGTACTAGAGAAAACAACCACCTGCCGCCCCCATTTTATACTCCTCCCCCCCCTCCTTTTTCCTTTCCTGCACCTGAAACGCATGCATGTCTTTGAAAATGCCTCAAGCCTGGCTGACCCGTACGTGTGCTCACGCCGGGTCGTTCCTAAGACCGTTGGTACTGTCCTCCAATTGCTGATAACAACGATCGTTCAAGAAATGCCTCACTCCACTTCAGCTGATCCGTCAGCCTCCTCACGACGCGTCAAACCGGGTCACCTCTGTAAAGCAGAAATGCCTTACTTACTCCCGAGCCTTCCTCTTTTCCTCCCCCGTGCCGCCGCCAGAACGCGTGGGGTCCCAGTCAAGCGTGGCCCCGTGACGCCTGTACCCCCTTGCGACCCGACGACGAGCCATGTGGATGCAGCCACCGTGGCGCCGTAAACTTTCGCGGAGCGTCACGAGTGCTATCGTTTTGAGCTCTCTCCCGTCGACCGTGCGGTGCTTGTGACACCATGCGGTGCCAATAATGCGATCTGATTATCAACGCGTTTCAAAAGAATTAGCTAAGCCAAGCTAGTACAGCCGAGGACCTGGAACGCCATCTTGACGGCCTTCACAGACACTCGTTCGTTCTGCGCAATGGACGCCTTTGGGGAAAACGAGGAACACAGTAGCACATGCGGTGTACATCGGCGTCCCCTTCAGCGCCAGCCCCGCCAAATCCGCATCTCAGCATCCATGGACAGTAAAGCCCCCGAAGCATGTCAACCTCCGGTTCTCACATGAAATCCTCCCCGCCATCTTGGATATGGATCGCTTGTCCTCTCCGCCACTCGAACCCATCCAGTGCTGTGTCGGTCGTAGCAATATGGTACAGCCTCCCATGCTACGAGCAGTAGGAGGATCGAACTACCGGACGGACGTCGACGTGAGATGTGGTACAGTGGTCTTGCTCATAGTGCAGGCGGTAATAGTGCACAAACTTAATGTTTGCAACCTAACAAAGTGTAGGAACAACTCGTATGCATTGTGAGCAAGTCTACTATGCGTTTTACAGTGTTTCTACGCCGTCCCATTCGTTCTTACACCTTTCCACACGATCGAGAGACGCACGTTTGTTCGGGCTCATCCGGGTGCTAGTACTGCACGAGGAAAGATGCACGCGCAATATAACACGGGCCTGAGGTCGGCAGGCACTCGTCGCTTACGCTAGTTCGAACAACAAAATTCGAGTGATGAAGTGCGCCTCGTGCTACGCTCACCAAGTCGCCACGGGAGATTCGGTCAAACATACTACCACGTTGGGTCATAGGCCCTCCCATGTCCGCCGTCTCGGAAGTAGTGCGAATTCCGTATTCAGTTCTCTCCACGTCATGTCTGCTAAAGCTTAGTCTCGTTCGAGTTCTGGAGAGCAATTCTTGAAGCATTGCCTTCACTGCAAGTATCATGACAGATTTTTCACCTCCACGATAGTTTGTTGATCTGTCTGGCGGCCGACGAGTTTCTGACAATTGTTACGTTGTCGGGCGAAGTGTAACATTCATCGCTCACCGGAAACAGGCATCTAACTGCCACTCATCACTTCCGATATTATTCACATAACTACGAGAAAGAGGACGGTGTGAACGATGCACCACACTCATTCTGCACCACCTGGTCTGGACATTCTTCAAGCCGCCCTCTCTTCCTAGGCCAAGATTGGCGGGAACGGAGAATTGGATGAAACATTAAACCTCGTGTTTAGTGACACGGAGATGACTGGTGAACATTCATTTGACTCTGGCAGATCAGATCTTCCTTCGGGGAGCCAGGGATTCACTTCTTCCGGTCCGAATCGCTGGTGCACTCAATATGCTTGATGCACTCGAGCTCCGCTTGGTGATTGCTAGCGCCCGACATCGACCAAAGAAAGTCCTCACAATGATGACGTCTCCAGAGTGCCCGTGAGATCTTCACATCAAATTACATGTTCCTTGTATGCTTCTGTTCGCTACACCTTGGGAATCAGGGACGAGAACCGTTGCA
>JBBPMG010000294.1:0-28737 GCA_038090195.1 Boletellus deceptivus
TTGGACTGGGGGCGACGTTCACGCATCTCCTTCTGTGGAACACGAACGACCTTCGTTCTGCGTGGGGTTGGGCGAGCCCTCGGACCCTCAGGAAATCGTGGAAGACATTCAATTGGAGATTCTGGCGTGACGACGGCGTGAGGGACGACAGCGAGAATGAGGAGCTTGATCCTCACTATCTAGAGATGCTCAAAGTAGGTTACTTGGAATCTGTTCAGAGGCAACTCTGACGAGACCAACCACAAACAGTACCCGGACGCACCAAATAGCTGGTATTTCGTCACGTTTATCGTATCCATTGTTGTTGCGCTGGTCGTGATTTACAAGACGGATTCCACACTGCCTTGGTATGTCGTATCGTTGATTGCGTTGCAGGAATACAGACTGTTATCCACAGGTGGGCCTTTGTCGTAGCAGTATTACTGGCTACGTTGTCTATTCTCTTCTTTGGAGCACTTTTTGCTATCACTGGTCTTAACTTTATCATACAACCGTAGGTGGCATTTTTACTTGTGATATGGGCGGGGACACTAACTGGAAAAGGTTCGTGCAAATGATTGGAGGATTCCTACATCCCGGCAAGCCAATGGCAAATATGTACTTCGTGCTCTATAGCTATAGTATGGTTTTACGGATTCATTAAACGTTGAGTAGGCTGAGGCAGTATTTCCAGACACCGTAACACAAGCGCAATTGCTACTCCAGGATCTGAAGATTGCACAATGTGCGTTTACACTCTACGTCTTGTTAAACAGATCCAACTCCTTTTGACAGATTCGAAGCTTCCGCCCCGCGCTGCATTTACCGCTCAGATTGTTGGTACCCTCCTCGGTGCCGTGTTGAACTATGGTAAGCAAGATGTAGTTCCAAGCTAAGCCAGTCGTTGACACTCGCACAGTGATGATGAACTCTATCATCGACAATCAACGAGAGATCCTTCTCTCGATTGAAGGGACGAATATCTGGTCTGGTCAGCAGCCACAACAGTACAATTCTCAGGCTATCGCCTGGGGCGGCCTCGCCCACGAGCTATTTTCAGTGGGGCAACGGTACCAATGGGTATCGTGGGCTTATCTCCTGGGCTTATTCGTTCCGCTCCCCTTCTGGGTTGCGCATCGTTTCTGGCCGAAGCTGCGACTTGACTATCTCTATACTCCTATTATTGCGTACGTCCTACACTCAGGTCCCCTCCAAAGTGCTGAGAAAGCATTATAGGTACAACATCGGAGTGCTTTGCGTAGGAATCAACTCGATGCTCAGCTCCATGTTCGTGATTGCCTTCCTTTCCCAATGGTGGCTGCGTACACGCCATCCTCGTTGGTTCGTTCAGTATAACTACATCATTTCCGCTGGTGAGTTCCGCAGGCCGGTTTGTGTCATTCACTGAAGCTCGGCGTTGGGCAGCGCTCGATGGGGGGACTCAAGTGATGGTATTTCTTCTCTCGTTTGCCGTTCAAGGTGCGGCCGGCACGTCCCATCTTTTCCCGGCTTGGTGGGGCGCGAACCAAGGTGGGAATTACGACCGTTGTGCACACCTGACGTAGGAACCCTTTGGGCGTTTTACAATCTACACGACCTTGTCACGTTGACTCCTGGGCTGCTCAGAAATAGATGAATGCATCTGAATGACCATGACTGCTTTTTTCTTTTGGTGTAGGGCAGTTGGTGCGCTATGCCCATGAAGATGACCACCTATCACTCCTTCGTCCATCGGAACGACATCCCGGTGCGAAGATAGACACTAACGCTGGATACATTTCTGACGGCTGTGAGCGATATGTTGGCGAACAGCGCTGGGATGATGACAAGCGGTTTCGCGGTCAATTGCAGGCTCTGTAGGGTAGAAAACATGAACGTGCGATCAGACAAAGTGACTTGATCCGTCAACGCACGGCTCAGCATCCATCGAAGTTCAGCCAGGCCAGGCACATGGGGAAGATGACGGAGTGAATTGAGACCCAAGCTGACTTGAGGACGATCCAAAACTTGAAGATGTAACCAGTAGCAGATTTCTCGGGCCCCAATCGTGAGTGCTTCAGCTATGAGAATACCTTGAGCATTCCAAGCAGGAGCAGTCGGATCAAAGCGAACGAAAGAGACACCACTTATAGAACATCTGATATATAGAAGTGAAGGCAAAGCCATCTCAATCTCGGGAGAGCGATGTGGTGAATCAAGAGGCATTGATGTGTGATGCAGAGACGCAAACGACGAATATTTGGGAAGAGAGAGAGATTCCGCGTCAACCTGAATGTCATCCAGGGCCCGAAATGTTACACTGTGTGCAGTCAGTGACTACCCGATACAACAAGAAAAAGCTGCACCGGAGAAGTAGGATTCAAGCTGTCTGAATAACATAAATCAGGAAGACACCGTATCAGAGCAGTTCGATCGCTCGGTTCTCTCAACAATACGTCCGGCGCTGGTTCCCTGCACAATCGGCACGTCCAAACGTAGTTTGGGATAACAATGGCTAAAGGTGGCGCGGATAATTTCCTGAATATGGTGAGCGCGATGCATGAGAGTTGGGTTGATGTTGACGCTAGCCGGTAACTCCCGCCAACTTGTCATACGATAACCTACTAACTTCGCAAACTCAGCCTGAACTCTTTGATTGGGATCTCGATCTAGTTGGCTGAAAATCGTAGCAACAGAAACCAAGCGCTAAAGCCGCCACTTTGCAGTGTAATATGCAAAGCGTAATCCCGCAAGTCTTCGGTCAGCGGTCAGAATCCCGCATACATTTTCAATTTAAGTTTGATGGATGAACGCCAGGTGTCATGTGGATTTAAACACTGGCAGCGGCGTCTCGCGCAACCGCGCTCGCTAGTCGCGGTAAGAGGACATACTGCATTAAGTGCGGCAAGCCTTCACGCCACCTCCGGGCAGCAAGTCCTGGGGGTACCTTTCTACGACAGCGTCCTAGCGCCTCCTCGCGCTCATAAACAAACCATCAGGTGGACGGAACGACTCCCGTGAGGCGTTTGCAAGGCAAGTCATCGGTCATCGACCATGCTTTAATGGTATTTGAGTGCTCTCGTGGCAGACGCTTGTATCTGCGGCTAGGATCTACGATATAGTAGGCGCGGTATCATCTCGTCCTAATCATGCAGAAGGTAACCTGAGGGCGGGAGCTGGTCGACGTTCGGCCAAAATCTGGAAAGATAAAGAGCATAAGTGGTTGGCTATCTCGTCAAGATTCAAGTATTCACCGGTGGCGATTGCATTACGTGATTAGGAGATGTTTGACACCGTCGTCAACGTTCGACCCCTAACCAAGACAAGCCACGGCCAACCATTCTCCGAGATGCATCGTGTTCTCTACCTTGGGGAAATTCTCTATGCCATCTTTCGCTTTGTGAATCAGTCGGGGACGGGCCAGGGCGCTTCTGGCATTGTCGCATTAGCCCAAACATGTCGACTCTTCAAAGAACCGGCGCTGGACGTCCTATGGGAAACATTGTGTGATCCAACTGCACTATTCCGGTGCCTTCCTAGCGTATCTTGTTTAAGAAGCCAAGATCCTGCTCATCTGGTAAGTTTTTACTTGTTGCAGAAACAGCGACTGACTGCGCACAGACGTGTATGTTCACAAGACGGTTGAATGAAGTTGAGCGAGATACCGTGAAAAGCTATACGCGCCGTATCCGCACACTGGCCACGACGCTGCAGCGTGTTCCTTGCCTCGATAGGGAGTCCCTCGCGGACCTTTGGCCGCCCACAATGGCTGATCCACTTTTCCCGGGTCTTCGACGATTGGAATTTTTTGTCAATGATGATACCCTTCCTCTAATTCGCCACTTTTCTCCCCCGAAATTGAGGGAGATCCATCTCCGATTTTCAGTGTCAGACATTTCCCCGGTCAGGAGCCTCGTGCAATCGCTCGGGTCTAACTGTCCTAAGCTGGAAATTATTGAACTGGTCTCCCACGATGGGCAATATCTAAATAGATTCGAAGAAGTGATGTCCCAACAAGTTCGCCGCTGGACTTGCCTTCGGTCGATGACCTGCCCCCAAGTTTCCTTGGACCTTGACGTGTTCACGCACCTCGCCCGTATGGACGGGTTTACTGAACTTACCTTCGCGTTGAGCGACAGACTAGTGGACCAAATCGCACCCTCCAACCAATTACTTGCTCTCCCCGTCTTGCAAGATCTGCACATAACTTCCCGATCGATTGCCACTATTTGCAGGCTGTTTACCAACATTCATCTTCCCGCTGCGACATTTGTGTCTGTTTCGTTTTGTAGTTCGCTCCGTTTAGAACAGATCATCAAGTCACTCTCGATGGCGATCGCAAAAGCGTGTAGCCACAAGTTGCCCATCCAAATTTCTATTTCACAGCGCCCGTACGAAACTTTTGATCCGAATGCACAACATCCTGTGCTCATGCTCGAGGATGTTCATCCCCTGTATACCCTTCATCTCACCGAAGTAGTCATCGACCTCCAATGCACCGTGGAGTTGAAGGAAAGTGGTTTGATCGAGCTCGCATCCGCATGCCCGCAACTCAAATCGCTAGACGTAAACGAGATGTATGGGTGGGGAGCTCCTGGGATCACCCTTGCATGCTTGGCACAGATTTTGGAGCGATGTCCATTGCTAACTTCGGTCTCCGTCGCCCTCGACACGCGGGACAACCACCTCTCTCCGCCAGCACGGACGGCAGGGGATGAGAGGTCCGTAAGGCCCCTTCTGAGGGTGAACGTCGTGGACTCTGTGATCGAGGTTGCGTCCATTCCAGCCATAGCAGCCTTCATCACAGACCACTTCCAGTTTCCCCCTTGGAAACACAGATTTTACCTATTAAGCTGGGGATCGCCCTACTTGCGCCATCGCTCCCGGGATTGCGATGTCTACCAGGAGCGCTGGGAGGACGTGTTCATGCGGGTGCGAGAAGCGCTGTGGGGGCGTACCTAAAGCAGTGTCGAGAAAGCGTCCTATTCAAGAATTGTGATTATAGCGCATGCCCGATGACTGGAGCGGGTGATCGAATGGATGTATCTCAGTCTCGTAGTCTTTCTTCCTCGTCCTCTTGCTTTCCCAGACGAGGGATACGAAAACGACGAGCTTGGCATTTTTACAGGGCCGTCTTTGATTTCACGTGTTGGGGTTTTCAACTCTATCCCGTGGCAAGTTTAGGTTGCCGGACTTGTTACTGCCAGGAGGTGAACTCGTGTAGCCCGGGCTTGAGGGTATAAGCACAGCCACATAAATCTTCGATTCCTGCTAGGCAGGCCAGCCTCAGGACAAGATTTCTGAGTTACCGCTGACGCCTTGTCTAGTCGAGCAACCAGCGCCCGTTCAGTGCGGCGGACTTGAACTTCCAGGCCCATGGCTTACGTGCTGCGCGATTCAATATCCAACCGAGCACATCTAGTAATATCACCATGCGTGCTATCACGGCTGCACGAAGGGTCTGCTCCTCTCTCCGCGCGTCAGATGGCGAAGGGCAGCGAAGATTTCTCGATGGGGGGGAGTGTTGTATATCGAGGTGGGAGTCGTTTGCAGGGTGTTTGATATGGTATAGTCGATTAGTAGCAAGCTCGCATCCGACATGGCTAACATGCGTGATTGCATCAAAACGATACAAAGTCGAACCATCAAGAGCTCATGTGAGCATTGCACAATGCATATTGTTCCAGGATCAGATTTCGTTCGCCCAGTGGGCCTCTAAACGTTCAAGTATTTTTTTGTGCTGCATGTCTATTCATTGAAGCAATATTCACTTACCATTGGAGCACTTCGTTCTGCACCAGGAAAGTTTCACGAAGAGGGCACTGGTTAAGACTTCAATGAAAAGTATGGTGGTGGTGAAGAGGTTCGCCCAGCCACTGGATGGTGGCTCGATCTCGTCCACATTAAGCTCTATTCGAGCTACGTATTAAACGTGCACCCCTCGGCATCCTCCGCACCTCCACCTCCGCCTCACAGAAGATTGGGATTGAAGCCTTTCCGACCTTCATTCCATATGAGGACCGAATCGATGTGATCTGAAGTTGGAAGCTTGTAGCTAAAGCCTGAGGCCTGAAGGCCTGAACCATGAGAGCATTATGCAATTATCAAGGTCATTGATAGCCGTGTTGACCAGTTCCATGGCGAAGGTTACGCAAACCCCCCTAGTCGCTGCCGATGCCACGATTTTTGCAATAGATGTAATGGGTAATTGTGCTGGCCCTGTGCTTGCGTGGGTCCCTATGAAGCGTCGAAATAGACCATGGCGTGGTGAACACTTGGTCAGTTCGTAATGGGTAGCCTTGAACTAAGAACTCCATTTCGCTCGGAATCGGGAACGATCGTCCAAAATGCACATGATGTATATGCTTCAAGATGACTCGTAACCCATCTGACGTCGTTTGTATGGGGAAGACCAGTCATTGTATGCAGGTCAAGTCGACATCAACAGGCTTGTTGCATTTTGAGAACCAGAATATAGGACGGTCGAGAGCACGCCATCTCCACGGAAATAGGGATTTGCAACTCACAAGAGCGGTGGCCATGAGATGAGCGTGGAGATCGATATTAGTATGAATGGTCATACCTAGGATATAGGTTGCGGAAAATCTAACTCTACACCAATGCCCGAATCTTCTTGCGCAATTCCTCCGTTCGACCGCTACCGCGCCCTTCTGCACGCCCAAACACGACAACCTTGCCTGATTCTCCAGCACGGCCCGTTCTCCCAGCGCGATGGAGGAAATCGATCATGTTCCGTGGTTCGTCCACAATGAAAACGTGCTTAATATCTGGACTGAAATCGAGGCCTCGCGAAAGGAATGACGTTGTGACAAGGACGTGAGGGGTGATCGCTGGATTCGAAAGACCCGCTCTCAAAATCGATGGCTTGGACGGTCGAGTGCCGGAAGTCGGTGTCGACGTCACAGAGGAAGTCGAGTCACCTGACTTCAAAAATCCGTCCAGGTGGTGATTGTTCCCCCTCTTGCGTGCGTCCGCGTCACCCGTGAGTGCAACAGAGGCGACACCGCGAGTATGGAGGAACGTCGTAAGCTGTTCTACTTTGCTTCTCTTGTTGCAAAACACGATGATCTTGGAGAGCTTCACTGGACTGCCGGCAGGGAGAGCATTCTTGGCATGCGTGAGTGCGTCTTCGGCCCATACCCGCCGAATGCGGCGCTCAATATCCGCGTCCTTATTTCCGCCGGTCCACTTGGCATGTTCTGTTCGCAGAGCGCTCGGCAGGTGATGTAGCTTGGGAGACGCAAGACGAATTAACGCTGGGTGGTGAGTAGACAGATAGTTACTGAGGGAATTCGGAATGGTGGCGCTAGTGAGCAGGAAATGGAAAGGATATGATATTGGCTGGGGAGGACCAGAAGTTGACTGCGTCCTGTTGAGCGAGACGGGGGAAACAGGAACGACAGGCACAGAATGTCCCTTTGCCGCAGCAATGTCAGCTAGTAGCTGGCGTGTTGACGCCTCAAAGTCGGGGTCTAAGCATTCAAAACTCGGTCGGGCGGACTGTCACAAGGCATATTGTACACACCGAACAGAACATCAGCTTCATCGACGACGACCCATTCAACGTTTTCAAGGCCCATTTCAGGCTCGTCTATCCAAAATTTCTTCTCGCTGGCGAGTTTTAGTGCTGCTCCTGGGTCCTCGGTCTTCTTCGATCCGACTTTCAGTGCCTTGTCTCGTGCTCTCTGTTCCCAATTCCAACCTTTGCCTTTCCCGAGCTCCAAAAGCTTCATGGGTGTTCCGACAAGCACATCGACTCCACGAAACGAGTGTCCACTCGCAACCGCCACATCACCAATACTGCTCTGATCGAACACGGCGTCCATAGCTGTCTTCATCTTTGAAGCAGTTCCGTTGTTCTTGGTACCACTTTGCTTGTTTGCTCGAGAGGTACACTGTATACGGAGTTTGATGATGTGAGAAAGCTTCTTGGCAAATCCAGCCAGTTGCCGCGACAATTCATGCGTTGGCGCTAGTATCAGAGCACGGGGGTTAAGAAGCTTCGATGACGATTTGGGCAGAGAGCCGGAACATTCAAGTTCAGCGCGTTTCAGATCTTGAAGGAGTGGTAACAGGTATGCCAGCGATTTGCCAGATCCTGTCTCGCTCGCGAGGAGATACTCCTTCCATTTCGGCTCTGCACCTGGCTCCTTCATCACATGCTTCAAAGCAAGCGCCTGGATTGCGGTGGGCGTGGCATCTTGACCCAGTGTCTCCCTGACGCTTTGTAGCAGGCCAGGAAGCAGCGGAGGCGAGGTGAAGTCGCTTGGAACAGTGTCTGAGAGAGGTGGCGTGGAAAGATCAAATTGTTCGCTCAAGGAGTTCGAGCGCTGGGCGACCAGTTGCTTCGGTTGCTTGCCACGATGGGGGACGGCATCTCGCACAAAGGAAGGACGAGGAGCAGATGCGACGTGAAGCGACCCAAGCTTCTTTGCTCTGCCCGTGGGCTGCAATGATTTTGCAAGGCGACTTCTCGACGAAGGAGCTATGCACATTCATCGAGTAAGAGAATGCACGTCCAAGAAGCCGACCAAGGATGCTCACCAGCCTTGACATTGTTCCTCTTGGGTGTTCTCCTACCAGCAACAGACAACACGGATGTAGAATGGATACGGCGCGATGGAAAACACGTTTCTGAAAGGGCCAATGCTCTGCAGAGCAGGGTGGAGGTCGTCATGAAGGCGCGGTCCAGTCCCCAGGGAATAGGCTCATGGCAAACTTTCAGCTCCGCGAGTCAAGACTCCACATATTCCTAATCGAGATGATGTAACTTTCTTCCCATCTTCCAGACAGCGGTCACGCGAGTGCCTGTTGGCCATTCCCCCTCCGCCAGTAGTTGTGAACAGCTATTCCTCAGATTTATGGAACAATTTATCTGGATTTGTGGGTTCAGGTTACTCTCGAGCATATTACAAGTTTCTGTGTGGTGACAAGGCCGCACGGTTACATGAAATAGGCCGGGGTGAACAAAAAGTAACGCGGACCCACAGGCAAGCAAGTGCTTGGACGACACTGGGTGGCAATACTTCCGATCACTGGCCGCGAAGCCAAGACGTGGATAAAGCACCACAGCCAGCGCGTTAAGTGTCACTGCCATGATGCTTGTACCGTGCCGGTGCCCACCAGCAACATGCCAGCAGTTTTCCTGTGGTCAACGACTGGACCGAAAGGCTCGCTCCCGCTCCGCATGGCAGTGGCACTCCTTCAAACCAGTCTAGAGCAACAAAGGCAGTCCGTGGCTTGTGGGTGATCGCATGCGGTACCCACGTTGCTTTTGGATTCGCGAGCAGAGCCTGACGGTGGCTCTCGAGCTCGGATTCCCATCCCTCTTTCCCCGCAACACTGACGGCTGAGACATTATCCACTCTCACCGTACGATCGGAGACCAAGCCCTACGCCCCAACCCATAGACTAGGGTGACCCATGTTGAACAAAGGCATAAAAGGAACACGTTTACCTCCAGAGACAATTGTGCATATTTTCGTGCGCCCTCGTCCATCTTTGCCTTTATTTCTCCTCTATTCCACGCTGCGAGGTATCGAACGAGTAACGCACGTTGCCTTTTACTACTTGCCAAGCTTCCACGCCTCACCTTGAGCGCCGTTGTGCCGACTGCGACTTGGCACGGGACTCCTCCCACATATTCATCCCCTATCAGCGGAGATTCTCATAGACAGAATGTCTGACCGCTGAATCTAATCGCCATAATGACGCGATTCTTTGTTCAACATGAGGGAAAGCGAGAAACAGCGGACAAGAATCGGAAGAGCAATTGAATGCAGTTCGGGAGGTCGCTCGCATCGAACGTCACCATTCTTTCCGAGGCCACTCGTGTTCTATTTGGGGCGCACACACTCCACATTAAACGTCGGCGACGTAAATGACTCTTAGTCATTGGATGGTTTAACATATTTACGACCTGACGTATGAACCCCAACGTCCGTTTTTCTTTCGAGTACTTTCTCCCCTCGTGTCTGGAGGAGATCGAACATACCAAGAATGTTAGAGAACCAACGTAAATAAGCAATTGCGTTATCGTCATCGTATTCTAACGCTGCCCTCAAATATATTAGCACACAGAATCCTCATCAAGCGAAGTTGATCAACATCGCACGATAATCGAGAAGCAAGGGATTTCGTTAGGGTCAGGCGGTGTTCTGTCGACGTGTTCCACGGATAACCCGTGTGACCGTACCCTTACAATGGAGCATATTTCAGCATGAACGGTTTGCCCCAGGGAGAATCCAGCGTCCAGAGCGTTGACATGACTCAGCCTAGGTAAGGAAGCGCTCAGCTGGTCAGGCTACCCCCCAATCCACATTCCCTCCGCTCAGAGATTCGCACTCACCCTCGTGGGCTACGCTTCCTTTCCCTCTCTGGGTGTTCTAGTGCACTCCCCCGTGGGCGCGCAGATGCGGACGACCCAGGGAGACCTGGCACGGGTCACGTACTCCTTCTCGCCTATCCTGGTCCAATACCTTCGAGAGACTAGTACCCGAGCGACCTTCTTCTTCTCCGGGGATACGACCATGTGTTGGAGGGAGGAAAAGCACGATCGAAGGGCTCGCTTGAGCCAACTGCACAAAGACATTCGATTTCCGACGGGCATTAGAGTCCCTCATAAAGAGACCGCCTAAGCATGCCTTTCCTGATCACACCAACGAATTCACCATGTTTTCTTTTACTCTGTTTTATTTTAAAAACCAACGTTTGTCCGGGCATGGATGCAGGCAGGTTCGGCGACGGATAGCGGACGGCCAGGTACCACGGGGACAATTGACCGATCAACACGGAGGCTGACGTTCTGTACGACGAACACGAACCATCAGCGTTGAGAGCACCGCACACAGGCACCACACCGGAGAGAAAAAGAAAAAGACAACAGAAAAGAAAAAGACGCATGGACACCACGACTATCAATGAAGCCGCAGTCAAAAGGCGCCGCGCGACTGGCTGCATGTCGTCACTTCACGCACGCACGGAAATGGCAAGTTCGCCCCCTGGTTTGTCTAGAATGTCGAGATCCGACCAGCCGGCCGAGTTCGCGGTCACCGTGCGTTTCTCCCCAACTCCACCCTCTCCCTTTTGCCTGCTGCCATCCAGTGCTGCTGCTGTTGATGGTGGTAGTGGCATGCCCTGGCACCGCCCGAACGGAACCAGATCCGGCTGGATCTTTGTTTGGAGCGGAATGATAAAACGATCGTGTCGCATGGGCGTGCTGATTACAGACGGGTGGTGGAGCTCGTCGCAGACGGCAGTGCAGAACTCAACGAGACCGATGTCCCCCCCTTTGTAAAGCGTGAGGCTCCTCGTCCACGGACGTTGTTGGCCGTAGTCCTGTGTAAAGAATAATTTTACGAGGGAAAAAATTTGTTAGTTGCTTCATTTCCGTGAGCCATCATCAGCACCGTCGGTGGTGAAATAAACATGTCTGACCTCTTCCCCCTCGCCTCGACCCGAGTGCGGTCAACGGTCAGCGGGTGACGAGTAACAGCAACGAACAGTCTGACGGAACAATTTTTCCCCCCCTCTCCATAGTTCTTGGTTGGAAATCTGGCCGAGAACGCGCCTCCCAGGTCAGGTTCAAGGGGTGGCAGCTTCCATTAATTGAAGGAAGCCTACTGCGTCCAAGCATCCAATGTATATGTTGAAACCTCAAGGAAGTCTCAAGGTGACCGCGGTAGAACGATTGCTTGGTACTACAGCAAAAGGAAATCATGAAGACCAGAGAGGTGCTGTTACGCCCTGCATGCTTGCTTTCGGTTAGCACCTGCCATCACAATGAAGGCGCTAGCTGCTTCTAGAGGCAGATCTGTGGCAGCCTTCAAGGCAGGAGACCACCCTAACCTCGTCTTCCCTCGACGGACTCTTCGCATGACCCGGAGATGAACGTGACAGCTCACCTGGGGCGAATGAGGTGAGAGACGTCTGTAAGTAATCAACTTTACAGGCGTGAGCCCAACTGCGCCAGGGCATCAGGTTACGCGCCGTAGTAAAAAATAGAAGGCGTTCATAGGTGGCGCAATTTATGCTGACATCCAAGTGGCCACCAAAAGGGGATGAGGGAAGGCAGGCAGCAGACAAGTGCGCAAGTGATGAATGCATAATGAAGCTCCTCCAGCACCATAGGCTCGGGGCGCAGTGTTCCAGACAGGGGTGCAGGTCGCCCTAGACGGTGCCCGTGAGATGAACTGGCGGCGCACGGCGATCTTTGGGGACCGCCGCACCAACAAACATCACAGTGGTGACCCGAGGACGCCCCCGGACTACGGCGGTCACATCTGTAACCACCAATTTTGATCTGTTACACAGCCAATGGAAATAAATATTAGCGACACGCTCTCATCCAGATTAGTACCTGGCCTGGCCGACACTCGATCCAACGAGCCAAATACGGACCCTACCGGATGGGATAAACCTTGTCCAACAGCACCCTGTCGAGACCTAAGGTCGCTCCCCACATGGCTTACACCATGCAGCACTACGTGGGCTGCAAAATAAATTACGTGTTATTATCTATGTATGGGAGAGTACGTCCTGAAAGGGCTCTTCCATATTACCCAAACATGTCCCAGGGTAGCGGACCCTGGTATAATTCCTGGGGATCGTCCGGGCACCACTCTAGTAAACCACGCAGTTCCGGCGCGGATGCGTGGTAGGAATGAAACCGTATGAATGGATTCCTGTCCCGCCTCTTGGACAGCAGAAAGTCGTGACAGCCGTACATGTCGAGCGTATACGGCTGGTAGCCATTCTTGAACTTTTTGGGATTGCAACAGCATTTCTCGCAATTAGTGTTAAATCCTAGGATGGATCGTGTTTCGAAACCCTTACCTCGCCTTCGCGAGCCTTGATGGCTTCGTCATCTGTGGCGAGAGGTTCGAGCCCAACATACTCAAACAACTGAGCAGGGAGCCTAATCGCCGCGCGATGCAGATCTTCGAACCGCCGTCGCTTCATCTCATAGCCAACCACAGTAATTTGAGACGGGTATCTTCCGGTGACCTCATGAAACCGTGCGACGGAGAACAATATGTTTTGATACGAATCCAGGGCGTGCGTCTCCGTCGTGGCTCGAGAAAATGGGGCATCCACGCCGGGCGCCACCCCGACACGAAAGAGATCCAAGCTTTGTGCGAGTCGCATGTACGACTCGGCTTCCGTCGCGGTCGATTGAAGCCTAGTCTGGCCGCTGCGGAACAAGATAACCCCCGATAGGTATTTGATCAGTGAGCGTTATTATCCGATCGGAACGTGAACATGTCACACGGCAGCCCTCACCCACTGAACACGAGCAACGACCGGTCGTCTTCCAACGCGAGGCGCACCCTGTGAAGATTTCAAAAACGGGTTCCGAATGTCAGTTGAGCCTCCGACTTGACGATCGCTCGTGGAGGGCCCGAAAAGGGGAAGAAAGTAACACTAGACGTACCCTTGTGTGATATGATCGACGAACGCGGACACCCTCCCACCGCCGCGCTGGTACGCTTCCAGCGTCCACAACGTCTCGTCGAGGGCCTCCTCCGGCTTCGAACCGGACCAGATTGCGTGTCCAGGCACCACGATGAGGTGCGAGAGCCGCGCCAGCGTCTCGTCGCGTCGTATCGTAGCGAGGATACTACCTGGTGGTGCATAGCCAACGCCGCCCTCCGTTGACAATAGGGATGAAAACGACAACGATGACGGTGATGGTGACGAAAAAATGAAAGCAAGGTTGTAGGTGAAGGATACGCAGCCAAACGCAGCCAGAAGCAACACAGCCAAGTTGGTCAGTCGCGAGCGCCCGCTGAGGGACCGGAGGGCAGCACGATAGTCGAACGTGCGCGAGCGGCCGCTCATGGCATTGTAGTAACGCCTGGAAGATGAGCCAGAGCCCTGGACTGGAGATGGGAGCATCGTGCAGCGCGGACGAGGACGGTATTGTGCAGTTCCAAGCGACCTCTTACTTAACGACCTTGAGCCACCATGTCCCCGAAAGAGGAGGCAGGGCCTGAGTACTTTTACCCCCGAACCAAAGCTTCATCTGTCCACACCATCGACTCGTTCTGGGTCGGTTCAGCAACAGTGGACCCACTCTTGAACCGACGTGTCCGCACCTCTCGTCCGAATCATCTATCCACTTGCACCTCCGATTAGCGTTATTTACACCGATGGTCGCATGCATAAAAAGGGCTCCTCGAGAGCTGAGGGGCTCCCTGGAAATGCTGCACGTTTCTCTTATCTTATTATTACTTTTCTCCCACTGGGATACCTGCCACTGGGTAAGTCCGCCTTTCCCACTTCCAAGACCCGGTATATCATCCACTGTGCCCATGAGGTGGCTGTGAATTCGTACGGCTCTTCAGACGGCCATATATCATGGCTTCATAGGTAATTCAACGGCGCTGTTCACGCCGCAAGGCGGAAAGACATGACAATCCTATTTTGGTACGTCGAACACTGCCCACAGACACTTGGTAATTTCTTGTGCTACAACCTACGGACATCAAAAGAGAGGAAGCAAGGAAAGAAAAAGGAGAAGAGAAGAGAAGGGAAGGAGAGAAAGCAACAAGAAAAAGAAAGCAAGGTAGACGCGGTGTTTTTAGGGTATTCATGCAGGGTCTATCACCTGACGTCGCGCAATATGCGTCCCGTTCCACTGAAGGGCGTCGACAGCACATTCCGCATACGTCGCTCGGTATCTCTGGTCATCGGCGCCTGCTCGTTGTGCAATTAGCCAGTACCCCGCGAGCGGAAACGATCGAATCACAGCGTACCGAACCTCGATAGCGCTTCGAGCGTGTCGCCCTCCACAGGGGCCACAGGCCAGTGGTGGCTGGGGAGAACGCCACTCAGCCTAGAGGACTTTTCACCTAAGAGAACGGAGAGGTGGGTCAAACAAGTATAGACTGAGCAATAACCGACCCTTACAATTTCGCCCGTAATAATCTCCGTCGGGAGCACCAACGAACGTGAGGTGAAACTGACTGCCGAAGTGACTCTCTCGTGGTGCACGCCTTGCATTTCCATATGCCTGATATGGGCCTGCGGTTCTGACACGACTTCTGCCGTGGCCAGATGACGAATCAAAGACATCTGACAGCCAAGCAAATTTTAGACGAGTTTCAAAAAAAAAAGTACGAGTGACGACAGGAACCGGGGACCGACTTACAATGATGCGGTTCCTCTGTCAAATGCTGTTGTTTGAAATTATGGATCGTTCCAGAAAACGAGGGCATAGCATGATCCTGTGTGTATCTTTGACGTTGAAAATGGACATGTTCCTTGGAGATTACGTCGTGCAGTTGTTGAGAAGCAGACGCGGCAACAGACGACGGTGCATAATATACGGACTCTCCGGAAGAGTGAAACGGATGTTGGGCTTCTACTGCGCCTTGAGGGGTAAATGAGGTTGGGTCGTCTATAGCGGAAATGGGGGAAGGAACGGCAGGATCGTTTGGCGAGTGTGAATGGTCGGGGGAAACAGGTGCGCTATTATAGCTTGGGTATACAATATATGGGTCGAGAAGATCTCCTGAAAAGAGCGTCGAGTAAGAGCCCTGAGACAGGACGGAGTCTGGGGATCCCGTGTCGCTCGCTGAGCCCGAGCAGAAGCAATCTGACGATGAGCGTGCCGAAATCGCGTCCGAGTTCGCATTGGATGGTGCGACTGCCCAGTGACCGTCCCCCTCGGCCTGTTGATCGATTGGCACATGATCCGCGGGAACATAGGGCTTCGGAGACGGCGAAGACGAGTGAGGTGGTGTAGAGATCAATAGCGGTGTCGGATCTTCAGAGTCCGAGGTTCGCTCCACAGGCGTGGCTGCCACTGTTGGCACTATACCCATTCCAGCGGACGACCGAGAGGAGCGACTGACAAACACGCATTCTTTCCCACGTGCCAGGCATTTGCTGCATGGTTGTTGCAAATCACACTTCACTTTGGAGTCCGCACAAGCCTGGCACGACCTTCGCCTCGTGCGGTTGGCATGGGACCTAGAATCACGGGTAAGATCGAGTAGCGGAAAAAACGGGGCGCGCGAGTGATGGGAGGGGAGGGAGATAACCGGAGAAAAAAAAAGACGAGACACCTACGAATCACCGCATGTTTTCTTATGTCGGGTCAACAAATCACTGCGCGTGAACTGCGCATCACAGGTCTGTTAGGGTCTCCGGCCTTAATATGCAGGATCGAAACAAATATGTGTGTGGCGCGCTTACATCACAGCGATGCGACCTGTCTCCAGTGTCTGGTGCGGCTGTGAGGGTCTGGCATCGCTGCTCACGGGAGACAAGACGTACGGGTGCGCAGGTGCCGATTGAGATGCGTAGTGCGGGTGAATTTGGCGGGACAGTGAGGGCATAGCTTGGTTTGGGGGAGAACGGGTATATTCCCTTTGTGCGAACGCATCTTGGAGACTGCACCGTCCTTTCTGTACTCGACGATAGTACGGGTCGGCGGCACCATGGCAGAGGATGCGGCAGGATCTGCACGATGACGGGAAGAGGTCGACCTAGAGGCCATGTTGGGAAGGAGGGGGAGAGTGTTGAGCACTCGAAGGTCAATCGGTGGACATATTCGACTCGAAGCGCTTTATACATGGGGGAGTGACAAGTTCTCTGGACCCTTGCCAACTCCGATGGTGAATAGCATCTGCAATGACCGAGGCATTAGTACGAACCTAAACGTGATTCCATCGATTTGAATCTGTCTGAAATAGGCAACGATAAGAGACTGATCTGACGATTATTATGCATCGACAACGAATTTAAAGTCAAATTAGTTACCCGAGAACCTATGTTTCCATGGCCGTGTTACTGTCGAGTCCGCTGCATGGCACGATCACTGCGTGGTCGTTCGCCGACAACACACGCCCTTGTGAAGCTGAGTGTTGATCCATGAGCTGCCGGCCAATCTGAGATTCCGTCTCCTTCCACAACTTTAAACGCCGCGTGTGAGACAGAGCGACAGAAAACAAATGGCACGAACCTGGCCCGCCCAGATCGTGGAGCGCAGCTGATCGACACGCCGGGCAGTCCCGAAATCAATTTGATACCTGGCCGTCCGACGGCTCCTGAATCAAGTCCGCTGCTCACAGCCACGGCAGACAAATGTTGGCCCGCACGCTTACGTCTAAGTTACCAAGTATTGCCGAAATCCGGCGCTCATCCTACCAAATGCTCTTCGCTTCACTTTCCTCGCGCCTTACGGCTGAAACTCCTGCTCGAGTGCCCACTGCACAGCTTGCTCCACGTCCTCGACCTCGTGTGTTGGGCGGTGGCTTGGGTGTCCCTGGCAAGGGTCATAAACACCCGTCCTAACCAGAATAGACTTCCAACGCGCTGCGTTCGCCCCTGCGATGTCTGATTCTGGATTGTCTGCGTACAAACATTAATTTGTTGCCACCCTTTTGCATGACAGACTGCAACCTACCCCCAACCATATACCTGTCGGGACAGATTATGCAATTGTCAGTTATATGGCAGGAAACGACGAATTATTTTTGCTTGTCACGAACACCGAGCCAACAGAGGATTTTTCCGACAGTTGCCCCCACAACACCTGCTCCGCGAATTTGTAAGTCGCTTCCGAGGGTTTTCCAAATTGGGTATATGGATATGGCACTCCGCTTAGCGACTGCGGGAGGACCATCTGGTCACTGTCTCTCAGAGGCCTAGTGAAAAAAAAACACGCACTTTGAATACAGCTTGGAAAGCCTCCCTGAACGCGCCTTGACCGATCCGAGGCCTATCAAAATCCGATTTCCATACAAGGTCTGGATTGCAGAAAACGAGGTCGACCGCCGCTCGCGTATGATCTGGTAGGTAGGGACTGCCCACAACACCCCCTGATTGGATCAAATCGCACATCACTTGAATATCAAGGGCCCAGTCTCGAGGGTCATGAAATACGATTATGGCGGCGATGCGGGTGTTGGAGAAATTTGTTATCTAAATGAAAACAGATGTCACATGATTGAAAAATGATTAGAGCGGACTGACCTTGGTTGAACCCCGCTCTTCAGCCGTAAGAGTGTGAAATGGCCAGACGCTGTCACCCGTGAAAGGCAGCCAGGAGCCGGATAACGGAGGAGCGGCTTACGACTCGTTCCAAGCAAGTACATCGAGGGTGGTGTAAACATGTTTGAAACCATAACTATTCTCAGGATCAGAGAAATGTATTGGCACTGCAAGACGGAGAACATGTTGGGAAATCACCTTTCGGCAACCGTGCGGAGTGTGTCATGTTTGCCGCCGAGCACCAACACGGGCAGATCAGCATACTTGTGCACAACAGACTTTAGTACGGTATGGGCCTGAATATAACGCTCTGGATCGATCTGTGTGAAAGTTTATTTAGTGAACGGCACGAACGGGCCATCTTGCACCGCGGATCTTACTTTGATTCCCAACTGTTGACTGAGTTTGTGGCACCGCGCCGACTCGCTCACGCCACCGCCGTTGGTTAGCTGAGAGATAATTGAGTTTGATGGAGAGCGGGAAACATGAGGTATCGTTTACTAAGAGGTAAGGTACTTTACTTCCGAAAGCGTGAAGACGCGTGAAAACCAGTGGAGTGGAAAAACATACATCCCGAGTCGGTTATTGCCATCCAGCATCAACAATGCGCGCTTGGCGGCTGGTAGGGCGTTGTCACCGCGGATAAGGACGCCATCCTGAGCGGAAACAAGTCAGTGAAACCACAACATGGTCGGGACCAAAGAAAACCTGAGAATGTCACGAACGATATCAAACACGAACGCCAGCGGCGAGGCAGCCTTGTGAGCTTTCGAAACGAGAACGGAATGAGCACGAAGTGAAACAAAACAAAGGGTAGCACGCGTTGTGGAGACTCACCCGTGCGATGTCGTACAAAAGAGTTGGCGGGAGTGAGATTGACGTACTTTGAGCACATGCACCTCTGTGAATACAGGGTGCTCAGTTGGCGCAACATGATCCCGGGCTTCTCTGAAGGTTGCGTGAGAGTCAAGAAAAACGCGGTTTGCGACCTGCAGAGTAGTTGATGAAATAAATATGAGTGACAAGCAATTATCATACGGTGAGAAGAGCCGACTTTCGGCGATGTGACTTGATATGCGCCTGGGCCCTGAAACGACTTCACTTGAGAGTACACGTTGTGTTAGAAACGCGTGGCTGCCAGCCTGTGGAGCTGCATTGCAGCATCCGGCGGAACCCGATTCCAGTGCCGAACCGGATGACTAAGCAAGATCGACACACTCAGTCACTGGCAACGTTCGTCTCGTCTTGTGCTTGCAGCAAAATTAATGCACTGATCACAAGAGATGGCTTATCTGCACACTGACGAACCGTCTGAGAAGCTCATTGCAACTTGGCCTTTGATCTTTCCATTCGGAGCGGCACTTCCATTCCAGCATCTTGGCCCGAAGGCGGCGTTCATATACACAGCGAAGTGATATCATGGCCACAAGGGAAGCCAGGACGCCTCGAAGTCGAAGTCCTATGCCAGCTCGGCTCCGTCCGAAACCGATCGTTGCGGCGGACTTGGCTGCAGTGAATGAACATTGCCGTGTTCCAATGCCCGTCGAAGGGCCGGGTTGGTAGTGGCGTACAGCAACGGAGCACGCCCTCCGTGATGGCTCCACCGGGTTCACCAGGCAACAGGTTCGGATGCACATCCGACTAAACCTAAGCATTGTCTCCACGACCACGTTTGGACCGTGTGCACCACCACAAAGCCGTCGGGTCCCGAGGCCAAAATACACTTCCTGCAAAGGTACGGCGAACACTAAGTACTCCCAGGATCCAAGTGCACTAGATATGGAGAGAATGATCAGCGCCGTCTGGATTAGGCTTATCAGATTCTCAGCAGGGTATTCTACTTGAAGTCTTACTCGTGCGCGCCCACAAACCAATCTAGATTCCCGCCGCCCACACATCATCCAAGGACACCCCACCCGAAGCAAATGACAAGGCGCGACAGACATATATCTCTGGTCCACCGTCCTTGGTTCCTACCACCAACGCAATGAGCTCTTGTTTTCCAGTTGTCGCAACCAAAGTAATGAAGAGAACCACCAGAGTCAAGTACAGAGTATACACTTAGTGGATGGACGCTCCCAGGCAACACGCTAATGCGTTGAGGCGGTAGGGTTTCTTGATGCACCTTCGGGCTATATCACGACGTAGTCGAAGCAGGCCGGATATTGAGCTACTTCCTCTTCGAGACGCTGTCTCGTTTACCGAGGAGATTCGAGATATCTCTGCTGACTGAAGTAGAGAAGCTGATATGAAACCACTGGTATTTCAGTTGGTAGTCCGGAGTCGGTGAAACGAATTGCGAGAATCTTGGGTGGTGGTGAAATCCAGTTCATAAGAGCCGTTATCATCGGAGCACCGCCAATGTGTAGCATGAATGCGACGTCCTATGCATTGCCTGTGCCCAAGGACAGTGTAGATGGTCGACGGACCGAGGCAAGCGAGTTCGTTGGCTAAGCGAAGACACCAGTCGCTCGACTTCGAGAAGTGGGTTCGAGCGACTTTAGACGTGCGCGGGAATGAGATCGGAAGGGAATTGCGGTGGAATAGGACTATGATATGATGATCGTGTACATGGGTGCACCGGGCACCTAAATACTGTATGCGACAAAGAAACTGGTACGACCGAATAGGAAAGAGGTGGACGAGCATAAAGCGTTTGTATTAACAAAGGGATAGCATAGCGTTCATGGATGAAAAGAGGTAGAGGAAAGATGGTCGGTCGTAGGTGGCGGTGAGGGTCGTGGCCAACGCGCTTTGATGACACGGCTGTGCGCGAAAGCCGCGGGTTCCCTACAATAGAACGGAGCTCTGCATTATAATAGCACCCTCCGACTATGGCCGTGAGGCTTCACCACTGGCAGGAGAGGGGTAGGATGCATGAGACGCAACTGTGTTCAGGACGTCTGACCGACACACGGACTTTCCAAGGAAACAACCGGTGCGTGTACGAAAACAACGCAAGGCGAGTGGGGCGAATATGTTTTGACGTTCACTGCGGCCAGGGGATAGAGGTGGTTAGTAGATTTGCGGGAGATACAATGATAGCGAGAAGTCATCGAAAAGAGGGAATAGCGGTCTTGAGACAGATTTGCAGGAGACTCGACGAAAAAGAGATGACTGGGCGCACATCTGTCAAGTCGCAGCACTGAGTCGGCAATGGCACACGGCAACGTGCACCTTTTCATTTGGGCTGCGCGCCAATCAAGGTTGATGGGGATCGTCTGGACCTCAGCCATACGGCGAGACTCGGCGTAAGTAGCACCAAGTCCCACCGAGGCCTGATGGTGTTGGGACGGCCTGGGGGAATGATGGCCTGGTCCAGTCAGGACTGGCGGCGCTAACCGAGTAAGCGAGGTGCCTACGGAGCGTTACCAAATGGGATTACAGGAACGCACCCTGGAACGGAGTTGGACTATCTGCACCCAAAGTTCGCCTTCACGACTGCGTTTTTTCGACGTTTCTGAGTCGGCGTCTCGGTGTCGCTGTCCTGCTGCAAGGCTGGCTCGGTGCACCACCGCCCTACGTGCGTCGAGATTGTTCTTGTATTTTACCTTGGATTCTTCGAGCCCGCGCATTCCTTTCTTTCTCTTCTCTTCTCGCCCTCCTCGCCATTTCCGCGACCCATGGCCAGCGCCGAACCCGATAAGACCCTTGATCAGACCGCCCCCTCGTCCAACTTTTCCGCTCCTGCTCCTGCAGCGCCACCCGAGCTGCCACTGCCCAAGCCGACTGACCCAGCATCCGACGGTGCCTCCGCCCAGCCTGCGATAGTAGTACCACAAGTGAACGTGAATGGCGAACCACTGCGGAGTCCTCGTCCATCGGGCACATTCACGCCCACGATTGATCCGGACAGTTCGACCTGGGGTGCCAACTTTTGGGTCACGTTGGTTGATCCACAGGTGCGTTGCTCTCGTTCTCCGTGCCGTCAACGACCAGTGCGAGCCCATGCCCCGTTCCTTCAAGACTAGCACCACTTTCTTTGCATGTCCTGCGACCGGTCAAGTGAGCTGGGATCCCCCAATGGGTACTTTTGTGTGAGTTGGTTCTTTTCCAAAATTTAAATCGCTTTTCTCAAATTTATCTCCGAACCTCCCAGTCTTCCACCCAGCGAGCATGGAGAGTGGTGGGAGCTCAGCGACGAGTCACGCGGTGGCATACCTTATTACTATCAAACCAAGACAGGAGAGACCGTTTGGGAGCGCCCAGACGGATTCGTCATTCCCCTGACTGTCATCCAAGTAACTCGACCTCGTTATCCCCCTTCATTTTGTTTTCTCACGTCCATGTATTAGCAAACAGCCCTCGGCCGACGTCTTTCCCAGACCGGCATGCGTAGGAAATCGTCCGCTAGCAACCAGGTCATCTCGCCCGACCGCCAAGGCAGTCGCAAGGCCCGAGCGCTCACCGGCGGGGTTGACAAGGATGTCCGTCGTGTCTCACCTCGATCTGGAGGCGCAGATCTGCAATTGCGAGCTTCGTATTCGTCAACAGCTAGTTCTCCCGGTCAGGTCGCAGTGGCAACGAGTACGAGTCCCGCCAAGCGACAACTGCAGCAAACATCCCCTGTCAGGCGATCTTTTTCAACCGACCAACATGGACAGCCGAATGGGTCGAGTACTCGACATTGGTCGAATGGACTACACTCCAGTCTTCCCCCAATTCCAGCATCGCCGTACGCTTCAGAGCCTTCTACGCCCGCTTCTCGTAAGTCAACGCCACACGATTCTACAAAGGGCAAGCCGAGTTCCAAGGACGAGAAACCGCGACAAAATGGGGGTAGTAACGGCGCAGCGACCGATACTGAGGACGGCTCGCTATCGCGATCGAGATCGAAGTCTTCTTCATACATGCCGTATAGGTCACCAGCACCACAAAGTTTGAGCGCTGCGATGGAGATGCTTTCTTTATCAGAGAAGAGATCAATGTCGGACCAGGGTCATCCAATGACGCTTGGACCTGCTGTGGCCGAGAGCAAGCCGCGACCAAGCACTAGCAGTTCGAGCTCGAGGACGAAAGAGAAGCGTGACGTCACACAATTACCGGCAAAGACCTTAAACTCGACACATGGCGCCTTCTGGATGACGCGGAGTACCTCGACGCCACCAACCGTGAATGGCAAGACTATCAGCAGCCCCATTCCCAATGAAGGTGCGTGAATTCTATGACGAATATAGTGTCCCTAAATTACTCGCGCAGAGGCTTCGTTGGACATGAGTCCGCTCAAGAACCGGGCGTCTCGCAAACCTATACCTGTTGCGGCGTCTCAGGGGCCCCCACCTTCCGCCCCCACAGCAACACTTGCTTCAGGGTTGGTTGCCTGCGTTCTGTCATTGTCAAATCTGTTCATGTATTGTCTCCCAGGACATATCCCATCCTTCCTCATGACCTCGCCTCCGATATACAGCAATTTGTGGAATCAGATTATGCCAGGCAGTACTTCTCAACGCATCGCACTGGATTTATATTCCGTCGTAAAGTTCCAATGGCACAAATGATGACATGGCAGAAGACTCCCCTCTCCTCCCCTCTTCTCACACTAAATCGTCCACTGAAGGCGGATGCAGTCAAGATCTTCAAGGTGATTCAGCACATCATGGGTGACCGCGAGCGGGAAAAGCCGGCCGGCATACCTGTAAACAATGGGTCAACGAGTTCACTTCCTGCCAGCTTCATGGGCCTCCTCGAGGAAGAACGATGGTTGTTGGGAGAGGGCCTCGCACACGGAGAGTTGAGGGACGAGATATACTGCCAGTTGATGAAGCAACTAAGTGGTAATCCCAACCCAGAGAGCGTTTTCAAAGGATGGCAGATGCTCTGTGTACTCTTGATCGCGTTTCCTCCATCGAAGAACTTCGAGGCTTATCTACGCTCCTTCATCCAGCAACGGGTGTCCCAGTCCGAGGGTCGCGTGGATATCATGGCCAAGCACTGTTTGCGTCGGTTGTCAGTCATATCAAAAAAGGGGCCGAGAGGGAAACCTCCATCTGTTGCCGAGATCGAGACTGCATCTGATGCAGCGTTTAACCCGTCCACATTTGGAGAATCGTTGGATGCAGTCGTGCGTCTTCAAGAACGAAATTATCCCAACGAAAAGATTCCCATCATCCTTCCATTCCTGGCAGACGGCATCCTTGCACTAGGCGGTACGAAATGCGAGGGAATCTTTCGGGTGCCGGGCGACAGCGATCTCGTTGCGGAGCTCAAGATCAGAATCGACCGGGGGTATTACACGCTCGAGAACGTCGATGACCCACACGTGCTGGCGTCACTGCTTAAGCTGTGGCTTCGCGAGCTCCTTGACCCACTTGTTCCTGAAGAGCTGTACAATGACTGTGTCGCTGCGGCCTCGGAGCCGGCTACGTGCATCGCGATCGTCCAACGGCTGCCAACGATCAATCGGAGGGTTGTACTCTTCACCATTAGCTTTTTACAGCTGTTCTTAGAGGAGAAGGTGTTAGCGAATACCAAGATGACGGCCGCGAACATGGCACTGGTCATGGCCCCAAATCTGCTGAGGTGCAGTTCGGATTCGATGAAAATCGTGTTTACAAACGCCCAGTAAGATTTCTCCTTTTTTTGGTCTAATGAGAGGAAACATTCAACTGATCGATCGGGCTGGTATGTAGATACGAGCAAATGTTCGTCTACAACCTGCTTTTGCACCTCAATTGCGGCGAGGTCGACGCGGACTACGTGCCCATTCATGGGCGGGGTGCGAGTCTCCCTAGCTCTCCGAAACCCCGCGCGTCCAAGTCACGGAACAGGAGATAAGCAGACCCCACCCCCGGTACTCGTCGGCGATTCCTGTGGAGGGATACCAAGGTGGCTATCCCGTTCGAGGCCAGAGGCTGACTTTTCCCTCTTTCCTTTTAACTCTTCCCTTGGACACGACCTACTTTCCTTCTCTTTTACATGCATGCTGGCCAGGCCGACGCACCCAACTCGCCGCGCCCGATCAACAGGCGAACTGCTAATCTCGCTGATGTGATGACTTCACTTAAAGCCCGGAGTTGACTCACTATCTGTATTAAAATACTCATCACCGCCATCAGTAACAGATTAAAAAAAAAACTGCTCGCATCGTTGATAATACCTTTGGTTTGTGCACGCGCACTCCCCACCACAATTCCGGAAGTCGGGCGACCCTTTTTTGGGGGGAAGTTTTCCTCCTTTTCTCCCTTCCTTTCACCACCCCGCCAGAACACTCGTTTTCATCCTTCTCTATTTCCTCCTTGTATCCGCCTTGGTTCACACTCAATTGCCACTCACTTTTTTACTTTCACGCGGACGGACCCTCGATACTTATCCATTTTGTTTTCATTTCGTTTTGTTATCTCCCGCTCTCGCAAAGGAATTTAATAATACCAAACTGGTACATACTGGTGTCGAATTATATATGCTCTCATTCTCTTCCATTTCTGTCTCCTAGTGACCTATACATTAGTATTCCTTCTTATATTTCATCTCCCTTTATGTGCTTCCTCCTTATATTCCGTACAACACGCGCACCACACACTTATTATGCATAAAATGTCTCTTTTGATAGGTTACAGTGGTAAATAGGAAGGAAGGACGAGAAATGGAAATGTGGCATGGGCACTCGGCTGCCCAAGATTCCACCGAAACGGTATGGTAACCAAGTTGCACCTCCCTCAACGCCACGCTTTGCCTGCGGGGGGGGGCACCACGCGCGTAGCACTACACTAGGTGCGAACCAGCCCGCATGTCCCAACAGCAAGTTTGATCTGCGGGACAGAAGGACGCCCTCACCTCTCACACGGCTGTCGTGCAACAGGTATTATAGTTCATGGACTCCGTTCACCACATTCGCTATACATGGACTTGACCCAACGCACGAAGAGCGGACACGAATTTAGCACAATTATCCGTCTCCGCGGATTTGCGTCCTGCCCGGTACGATCTAGCAAGATGCGTTCAGAGGTAAAGAGGCGACTGGATCCCGTAGTCTTCGGCGAGAGCGTCGGCGTCCCGGTCAATGCGCATCTGAGTCTCTTGCTGCGCGCCCATTGGGCATCCGGGGTCGTCGGATCACATAGCGGTACACCGGTATGCAACGGAGTAAGCCTCTCCGACAAGCTCGGTGATCTGGTATATGATTTCAATCACGGTGTGTAAACAGCTCTTATCGGCTGTATCTCCTATCGGATCCTTGACCTCAATGTGCTTTTGAGCTTCCCAAGCTGCGCACTAGGGGTCACACAGAATAGGCATGGCAATAGCATTTGTGAGGACTCGGTCAGTGGTCGCAAGTTCCTTGCTTTCGTGGATATGATACTATTCTCCCCTTTGATTGCTTTACACACCGTTGCTAGATGTCCAGGTTTGTCTACGCCGAAGTATTGATGAATCAATCTGACATACAACGTCAAGATTGATCTTTCCTATGTAACAGGCCTCGTTTTGAAGCTGTCATGTGACACTTGTATTGCGGTGTCGACAATGGTGTCTACAATCATTGAGCGTCCTAGGATTGCTCTACGATGGGGGAGTGGGTATGCTTGGATTTTCTGCGCTCCTTTTTGCATCTGAGTATAAGAGTGTGCTGAGACAGCGACTGCGCCTCGGAGAGGAATCCCAATCGTAGAAATGATTAAATAGTATGCGGCGAGACCCCAGGCCTCATGCACGGGTAGAGGGACCAGTCCACATGATAGCCCCCGCCAGCTAGGCTGCGAACTGTCACCATGGTCCATCAAGCGCGACATCACTCGTGGCACGCTGCTTGGACGGTCACTGATGCATTCACGCTCGATAGGGTGTACCACTGAACGTGAGCCACTCTTGCAGCCAGTATCATCCGACTAACCATTATCATTATGATAGATGGCGCCGTCAACTTGGTACAAGAATGCTATGCACGTACGATGTATGGAGCGAGAAATGCAGGATGACCAGTGGCTGAAAGATGCAGTAACCACTATGATTGCTTGGTGAACTTTGCTTTCCGCAGTGCGATTAGTAAGATTGAGAAGCTAGAACCTGCGTTGGAGGCTTCGAGAGTCAGAGTCTCTGTTGGCCCCGGGGTAAATTTCCTGCCAAACGCTCGGCCGGAGCACATCATTTCGAAATGCCTGGTTGCAACAGCCAATCCCACTGTTGGGGAAAGTTGCGTCAATACCAACAGAGCGGGAATGCGTTGATTTGCCAGTTGGCGCATACAGTCAACGATGACGCCACGAAAGCTCGCTGAGGGGGCGTACTGCCAGACCAGCTGACTCTCAGCAAGTTCTCCACCCATGGTAGACCCGACGTATATGCACGCTTGATTGAAACCACGGAATGTGAGCCACCCCTGCCACCTGCGTCATCCGACAGGCTACGAAGTATAGCTATCGTCAGCAAGATGCAAGCGTGCTATGCACAAGTGGAATCGATGAGGCGAAACATGTCATTGAGTTAGATGTGATAGCTGTATGCTCGGAGGTCAGCGTGGTTCGTGCACAAGAGTCGGCCATCTTCCAGCAAGGAGCAAGTCGACGCACGACTAGCGTGGGACTAAGCCTTCACGCCGGCCGGTCGACTTGGACGCTTCGACGATCGCTCTGGTCTTGGGATGCTTTAGTGTCGCATTCATCTCCGCTCTCTATTTCCCATTTCCCTTACTGCCCTTTCATTGTCGCCTCTTTTCTCGCAGACCGCCGACCTCCTTGTGACAATATTCCATCGAGTCGAATGGGATCGCTGTAGACTCAGAGGTCGACATAGACCATGGCGGTGGTTTGTGAATGCAGTACAAGTAGAGCGCAAATCAAGGGACTTCAACGAGTTTCGTAGTCCCCGTGCGTTTGGATTTAGAGTCCTGTCCATCCCTAGTTTTTAAGTTACGATAACGGCGAAACGAACATGCTGTGCCGCTTGTCGCATACTATGATGTTGCTAGGGGCATGTGTTGTTTCATCGCTTGTGCATTCGATAGACAAAAGGGCCAAGTCGTCTCTATTGGGATAGACTAACACCACCGACTACTCGGACAGGAGTGCGACCATTCTCATGCTCGTTCCTTCATCCGTTACCAAACTTGGTTGAATAGGCCTAGCGATCGACGTGCCAAAGTCGTGCAGCAAAGCAACCAGAGGGTTCCTACGTCAGGTATGCACAACGGTCGTAGTTCCCACCCTGGTTCGCGCCCCACCAAGCCGGGAAAAGATGGGACGTGCCAGCCGCGCCTTGAACGGCAAACGAGAGAATGAACACCATCACTTGAGTCCCCCCGTCGAGCGCTGCCCAACACTGAGCTTCAGTGAATGACACAAACCACCCTGTGGAACGCACCAGCAGCAATGATGTAGTTATACCGAGTGAACCAACGAGGATGGCGTGTACGCAGCCACCATTGGGAAAGGAAGGAAAGGACGAAGCCAGAGAGGAACATCGAGTTGATGCCCACGCAAAGTATTCCGATGTTGCATCTATAATGTCTTCTCAGCACTTCAGAGGGGGCCTGAATGTAGGACGTACGCAATAATAGGAGTATAGAGATAGTCGAGCCGCAGCTTCGGCAAGAAACGGTGTGCAACCCAGAATGGGAGCGGAACGAATAAGCCCAGGAGATAAGCCCACGGTACCCATTGGTACCGTTGTCCCACTGAAAATAGCTCGTAGGCGAGGCCGCCCCAGGCGACAGCCTGAGAATTGTATTGTTGCGGCTGCTGACCAGACCAGATATTCGTCCCTTCAATCGAAAGAAGGATCTCTCGTTGATTGAGATAATAGAGTTCATCATCACTGCACGAG
>JBBPMG010000295.1:0-28554 GCA_038090195.1 Boletellus deceptivus
AGAAAGCTCATTTAGACTTTGCTCATGCCTATAAAGACTGGGCTATAGAGGCCTAGAAGAAGGTTATATAGTCTGATGAAACTAAGATCAATCACCTAGGGTCAGATGGATGCAAGTTGGTGTAGAAAAAGGCTGGTGAGAGGTTGAGCAATAGGTTGATGTAAAGTACAGTGAAGTTTGGAGAAGGTTCTGTGATGATGTGGGGATGTATGACTTGGCAGGGGATGGGTTATGCTGCCAAAATTGATGGTAGGATGGATGGAGACCTTTATCCTCAGATTTTGAAGGATGGACTGCTGAATACCCTACAGTATTATGGTCTTCATCCTCCTAGTGCCATCTTTCAGCAGGACAATGACCCCAAGCATACTTGTGGAAAGGTGAAAGATTGGCTTGCAAAGCAGGATTTCAAGACTATAGTGTGGCCTGCACAGTCTCCTGACCTGAACCCTATTGAACACCTTTGAAGTTATCTCAAAAAGAGACTAACAGAGTATGAAAATCCTCCTAATAGGATTCATGAGCTGTGGGAGAGAATTCAAGTAGAGTGGGAAGGGATAGCAGTTGAGGAGTGTCAAAAGTTGATTGAAAGCATGCCCAGAAGGGTTGAGGCAGTGCTGAAGGCAAAGGGAGGGTATACCAAGTACTAATATGCCTAATAACTGAAAGGTGCAAAACTGTTGCAATGGTGTCACTGTTTTGCAAGATGTATATCTCCACAGCCACTGGATGAAATCACATGACCCCAGGGTGTGATTTGTAGCCAGGAGTATCTACTATATTTCATCTCACTATAGCTAAGTGACATTCCCACAGGTGATTGCAGTGTACTTGATACACTGTGATAAGATCAAACATTGCAACAGTTTTGGAGGTCACTGTATGTCATTAGTAAGGTGTGACCACCACTATTTTCTCTTTTCAGTGTCACACCATTCCCATCATGGATGTGCTTCCTCCTACAGTGGTATCTCATCATTTTTTCTATGTCTCTCCATGTTCCATACTGGGTAACTCTTCCACATTGTTTATGGTAATCTCCACATACTGTTAATACCTGAATATAGCTTTGCCTATGTTTCTATATATGACTTGTACCAGTAGTCTTCCTCAGTCAGTTCTATACAATTCTTTGCATGAAATATTAACCTTTATACATAAGTTCATGCCTGGATGGTAAGACCACCAAACTTCTCTTAGTCTTCCTACTATTAGTGACTGTGTCCTCAACAACTAGGATCTGCATGTACAGTATACATAGCAAAAGAGCTGGGCCAGACCCCTTATTCAGAGCATGAAGGAGATGAACCTCAGTCACTCTCAAGTCCATCCAAACTACACCAACTTGCCTTGTAATACAGTATAGTCACCAGAGGAACCTCTTTCCTCAGGCTTGAGCTTCACAAGCTACATATGGGATCCAAAAAAAAGACCTTCTGTTCCAGATATGAACAAAGAACAGATAATTGGTGTTTCAATAGCTCCACCCCTTCAGCTGAGATGGTAGTCAACCCAGCATCTATCAATATCATCAAGATCAAAGCAACATAAGAGCACAATCACATGCACAACACCAGTTTTACTTCTAAGCATGAAAGTGGAATTACAGCATGTACTTGGACAGGTGGGGCACAACAGGAAACATCCACCTGGGTAGGAAGCAACAGATGATCAAATGAAGTGGTTATGTCTTGTCTCATCCCATGACAACCCAACAATACCCATATGTCAAGTTGACAACACAGGGAAGAGGGAGGCTTCAGAAGTAAAGCCATGAAGTTTCCAGATCAAACTGACCAAATTTGTTTTAAATTCCTGATATAAAACAAAAAAAAAGATGACACTAGAATAGATTTCAAGGTAGATATCCCACAAATATTCCTATAGAGAGGATGAGGTTTCAATGCATGAGGAGGCATGGGAGGACTTGTACCTCTCTACTCAATGGGTATGCTGTCAGGCATTTGATAAGGAGCATACTTTGGAAATGTCAACGTCAAAAGGCCGTTCTCCATCCGAGCCTTGATGTCCATAGGCTACATGGAAACAAGGAGCAAGATGAAAAAAAAACGACCAACGTCAGATCAAATCATTTCCCAATACACGAGTCGCGATACACCTCGAGTCCAAGAGGGACTGATATCACCCGCCTAAATTTTCCATTCGGGAGTTCGCGAATCGAACATGCCTTTCGCGATCGAGAGTTTGCTGGGCAACCGATTGGCCGAAGACGGTCGCCTCGTCATGGAGTAGGTGGATGGTAACCTCCTCGCGTTTCACGCCAGGCAAACCCATTCGTGATTGTTACCATGGTCGAAATTTCATTCCCGTCTATATGCTCATCTTATTATACCTGAGATGGGAAGAATGAGATGTACCCGGCGACACCACTGCGATCACTCCATGAAACAAGGACGACATTCACGTACTTTGGGGCGAATGTGGTCTCCGGAGAATCACCCTCCAAACCTCCTTGGGACAAGCCCATGACGCCCGAAGTTCGAACGCGTTTACGAGAAGATGGCTTAGCAGTTGCCATTGAATGATTCCTCGGCCTCCAGTGGAAGATCAAGTTTTCAACCCCAACCCGATATCGCGCCTGCCGTCTAGCATCAGTTTACATAATCATTTTGCGCGGCTCCCATTTTGTCCCTCTTTGGCAGAGATGCAACTAGTGACTCAAGGCACTCACGACGTCTAGGCAGTGCCGTTCTGTTTCCTGACGCCCCACTCTATCTAGAAATCATTCTTGCCAGCAGTGTCGGCAGCAAGTTTACCAATACATTTTAGCTCATCTTCGTTACAACGAGTACATGGGTGCAATAATCCTTTAGTGCTCCGTTTCTTCCCAGGTTCTTCCGACAGTCTTGAACAAATCTGCTTCGGTAATCTGCTTGCCGCTCGTAAAGTACCCAGCCGCAATCTTGGCGTCGATCTCGACCTTCGAGTCTGGCGGGATGAGGTGCTCTGTGACGACAGGTAAGCGTTCCCTTTCAATCTCCAACGAGAGGGAATGGTATACCAGGGATATCGTATCGTTTCAATATAGGGATGCCAGATTCCACAATAGCGTTGTATTTCCTGTACCCTGTGAGCGCGTATATTGACCCCGGATTGAACGTGGCTTACATATCACTCATCGAGATCATATTGTCGATCTTCTTGATTCCGAGCCAGTGCAATACGTCAGGCATCAATGCTTGGAAACGCATATCCTTGACTCCAGCAATGAGCTCAGTAGATTTAAAGTACTTGTCTGCGGAGTCACCGCCACGTTTCCGAAGGTTGTATACGAGATACCTGGCAGATTCGTGTCAGATGACTGATATTCGTTGGGCCGAACACTTACTTGGTTACCTCTCCAAGCGCTCGACCCTCTTTGCGGAAGTAAACGGCGAGACCAACTCCGCCGCGTTGAGCGCAGCGGATACACTCCTCGATAGCGAAGATCAGGTAGGGTTTACATGTGCAAATGTCAGAACCAAAGACATCCGATCCGTTACCTGCCAGATCGATTAGCTCGGTGCAGATCATGTGAGTAAGACGCACATTCGTCATGCACACGAACTGTGAGTTCCTTGGATTCATCCGACAGATATTCTGGGGGCCCGACTTTGCAAGGTCAGTTACTATCGTCTACGAATATTTCGAATACTCACATATATAGGCCGTCAGGTTACCGATCGGAGGCAGGAAGACTTTGATATCTGGGCGAGTGATTAATTCGGGATACATTCCACCCGTGTCCTCGAAGAGTGCTCGGCGCAGCAGCGTCTCGGAACTTCCGGTCGCCAAGGTAAGCGTAAACAAACAGGAAGAAACCGTAACTCTGCCTCACATGCCGAAACGCTCTGCAACCCCAGGCAGATACCAAACAGGCTCGACTGCCGCCTTGCTCGTGTTGATCTCTATTCCTGGATCTGCGTCACTCTCAGACCCATCCGCGTTTCTGAGGGGCCTCGTTTGCAAGACGATTCGACCGTCGACTTTCAGTTCGCCCTTTCTTGCGGACTCGTCCAACTCGCTCAGCTTGATGTGCGCTTTCGTAACAGCGATACTTGGACGTATATCCAAGCCCAACTCGTCTATTTCTTTCTTGAAAACCTGAGGAACGAGATGTCCCCATGGGTCGAAGGAGACAATCTTGCCTGGGTTGAACCAGGAAGACTGAGGCGGGATCTGAACCGGTGGCTCGGTCTTTGAATAATCGGGCTTATGAGTCGGATCGAGTGTACCCATCGCGATGGCGAGAGCTCGATAGATCGAATAGGAACCGGAATGCGCGCCGAGAGCATTACGTTGCTTGATGGAGCTCGGCAGCCGAGAACAGATGACGGGCCCACGAACTGCGGGATCCGATGCGCCCCACTGTAGTGGGTATGGTCTGATCCCGTGCTGATCCGGATAGGCTGCCGCGGAATGTCGTCAGTTCAGTGGCACACAAGCGCACTGTGTCAGAGGCTGTACGCGCAGTTACGCAAACAAACGCGAACATGATCCGGAGGCGGGGTGGATGACATGCATTCGGTTACCAAAATCCCCTTAGGTAACCCCGAGGCATGGCGCACACAGGACACATTCCAAACAATGGGAGGGCACTCACTCGCCAAAATGACCCGGCCAGGGTACAGGGCTTTCTCGCGCTCTCTATCTGTTGGCGCATGGTCCAAGGGCGTGGTCGTGATTGTTGCAGAGGGCAGGAAGTGTCCCGCCAAGGACGTGGATGGTGATAACAGCAGATTCGGGGACGATGGCGAGCCAAGGCTATCGGAGCGCTTGTGATCCCGAATCGCAATCCCGTTTCTTCCCGGGGGAGATTGCGATAGCGACGGCGTGGTCAACGCATCGAGCTTTAGCAGAATGCGTGGGCGTCAATACATGAAACATCGGCAAAAGACGGGTCACCTTTGCTTGCAGTGTTTGCTGGGATACTTGGAGCGCGTTGAGCTGCGTAAGTATCTGTGCCAGAACGGCGTCGTTGGTGCCTGCGGACATGGATGGAGGGCGGTGGTAGGATGGTGGTGGTAGGACGACAAGCCGTCTTCGGGTGCGAGCTGCATCTTATAGCCCTGGTATAGCTATCAATACCAAACACCCGAGGATCATGACGTTATGAATAGCCATTTTGAGAAACTCAGATTGTGGCCCAACAAAAACTGCGGAAACGAGTGCGATTACAGGCCACAGGCTCAAAAGTAAAAGTGACAGAGTAGTTCTAGCGGACCGGTCAATAACCATTCTCCTGGTCAAACAAAAGCTTGGGATCGAAGTCCTCTCCCTTGGGGACCTCTTCACACATACCCTCGATAATTTGCATTATCGCATCGTATGCGTCGGAAGGATGTGTGTGCTGTGTTGTATCCCAGCCCCCAAGCGACACAGATCAACGCAGTGCCTTTGACCTCTGTTCCGGAATCGCAGGAAGCTCCTTCCAGCGATGTGAAGGTAATGACTCCTCCCTGACAGGTGGAACGATGTCGACTACGGGGCGACCAAATCCCTTTTCATCGTTTCTGCTTTCCCTTCCTCTCCGGGATTTGCCAACATTTAGTAACGCAGCGACCGATTTTCTAATGTTCTTAAAGCCGTTCCCTGCCTTAGGTGTGCGTCTGAGTGTGTGTATCGAATCAGGTTCCGAGGGCGGGACGGCATCGAGAGATATTTGTTGGAAAGTACGATCTCCAGAGCTTGCAGCAGGACGGATGCGCGACCGCGCGTTCGGTAAGCCCTCCCACTTGGGTCGCTCTTGTCGCGGAGTCACAAGCGGCCGGCCCCCTCTGGCCACGTTGGTATAAATCTGTCCTGTCACCTGGGAAGGCGTAGGACACCCTGACACGTCCTGGTCTCGTATCTCACCGCGTGCGGGAGTCCGATATACAGAATTTATTGGCAGACGAAAGCAAGCAGGTTGCCGAGCAAAGGCGCGGTGTCCGGGGCGCAGGTGGTCCGTAGACGTCATGCGACGCAGATGAGGCTCTGAGACGCCAGCTCGAACGTAGGCCTTATGCACAACGTTGCGATAGTGGCATTCGGGGTCGTCGAGTGACCGAAGGGAGTCCAGACGAGCGCAATCAGTAGAGCAAAACCAGAATTCGTGCGATTCAACTGTTCGTTTACCGCAGAAACAGAACTCTGGGGCGAAAGAATCCATGTTGGGAGGTAGTGTAGACATGACAAGATGATGCATGAGTGGGTGGGATAGGACCAGCCTGAGAAAGATTAAAGATAAGTAAGATGGGAGAGTGCGATGGTGAGATAGGGAGGTATCTTGCAACGCCAATCGATCTATTTATTATTTTCCGCTTCCCGCTTTGATCTCCTTTTTCTCAGCATTTCCTGAAGAAGAGGCATACCATCTGTCTTCAGAGAACAAAGCAATGTGCTCACCACCGAAGACGGATTTGGACATGTATAGGTTGTAGGGTCCATAGACACTACCGGAACAGGAAAATTCTGTGGTCCAAAGCACAAGAACAATGGAGATTTCAACTCCAGAGTCTAAGCTTGACGGCCTAGACTCCCCGAAAGAATAGAGAATCGAATCATCGTCCTGACCTCGCCTGTGATTTGAACTTAATGATTGGAGAACTTAAATATTCGGCAGCAAAATCAAGGCTACTAGCAAATGTGTAGGTGAGAGGAGTTAGCAGGTCTTGCTGTGCACATGCCAGGGATTGTTCTTTGCGACGAATATTGGCCCCGCAATCTGGATCTGTTCATGTGGTGTATTTACCGTGTATTGGATGTCAAGAGTCCCACTGGGAGAAGGCAAGGGCCATCGCTCCTTTGGCCATCGACCCGCCGTCGCATTCGGCAATGCCACAGTCAATAAAGCACCTCGATGTATCCTCTGGCAAGTAAAGCAACTAGCTTTGATACTCTGGGCGCTCTATCTCCAATTAATATGTTGTGGTCCTTCGAAGAGGGGCAAGTGATGGTGTTGGCGAAACTCACCTGGGATCGGGTAGATAAGAGATTGTCACCAACCCATGCGTTGCGATTGAACCTGGCTCTATCTATGAGAGAAAGAGTGCTGAGAGAAAGGGTTGGGCACGAAGGCTTTCCCGGCCCAGAACAGGACCCGGACCTGTCGAGCTGTGGAGCGGGTGGAAGGCAGAAACAGCTGAGCTTGTCCAGACAGGAATCAAGTGACGCAGCGCCGGACAAGATGAATGGTGAGCAGATATCTTGCGAAAAGGAGCGTGTCGAGGACCATCACTGACGAGAGAGTGCAAGCAAAAGAGAAGGGACGCAAGCCCATTCCTCTCTCACGTACTCCTCGTTACCCAGCATGCTAGTGGCTGTGTTCCAAACGACATGAAAATTACGTCATCCCCATTATTGTTCCCACGGGGTGCTCCCCTCCTCGTCGTTGCGCACATATTGTTTGATCACTGACCGTTTTTTGCTCAGTCGCCTGTTCAAGGACCTGGAAGTGCCGCACAACCGGTAGCACGCGTGCATTCAATTGGTTCGGCTTATGCGCAAACAGCTTGACCCTCGGATACCGATCCTCATTACGAACAATGTGAAGAAGAACCATAGGTCGTTTATAGTCCTAGTGGGCGATAAGGGCAGGGACCAGGTGCGTCCAGTCCAGCCTGAATGATGTTGGGCTGGGCCGTTTACTCAGAAAGATTAGATCGTGAATCTACACTATTTACTTTCCCAAGCCCGGGTATCAGCACGGCCGTCGGTACTATGGTGCTACAAGAAAGATCTCGGGTTTACGACGTGAGTGGTACCTCTGTGTGCGGTTCCGGAGAAAATGCTGTCGTTGAGCGCACGCCGTAATCCCTTGTGCCAGCTAACAAGCTAAACCAGGCATCGCAAAAAACGAGAAGCCAAAATCAAGCGCGACGTCAAACGAGGGATCCGCGAACCCAACGAACAAAATCCCTTCGAAATTTTTGTCACCGTCACGGACATTCGATACACCTACTACAAAGAGACACACAAGATACTGGGCAACACGTACGGGATGTGTGTCCTGCAAGACTTCGAAGCCATCACGCCCAACTTACTTGCACGGACGATCGAAACAGTCGAAGGCGGTGGAATTGTAGTGCTATTGCTGAAAACGATGACGTCACTAAGGCAATTGTATACGATGACTATGGTGAGTGTACTTGCTGGATACATGAAATAGATGAAACATATCGTCTGCAGGATGTTCATGCTCGCTATCGTACCTCGTCTCATGATTCCGTAGTTGCGCGATTCAACGAACGTTTCATCTTGTCTTTAGGACCTTGCGCAGACTGTCTTGTTTTGGATGACGAGCTGAATGTACTCCCGATATCCAAAGGGAAGGATATAACGCCTATCGAAGAAGAGCATTCGAAAAGCAAAGCTGACGTGGAACTTAAGGATCTCAAAGATAGCTTAGCTGATACTAAGCCTGTTGGCGAACTTGTAAAGCTTGCAAAAACAGTCGATCAGGGACAGGCCATCTTGACTTTCGTGGAAGCTATCGCGGAAAAGACACTTGCTTCTACCGTGACGCTAACAGCTGCTCGCGGACGTGGCAAGTCTGCGGCGTTGGGTCTAGCGATCGCGGCTGCGCTGGCGCACGGGTACTCGAATATCTTTGTAACGAGCCCGAGCCCGGAGAACTTGAAGACGCTATTTGAATTTATCTTCAAGGGACTGGACGCCCTAGGATATGAAGAACATCTCGATTATGACATATTGCAGAGCACGAACCCCGATTTCAACAAAGCCATTGTTAGGGTCAACGTCTTCCGCCAGCATCGTCAAACCATCCAGGTTAGTTATACCTGTCTATTCTCGTTGCCTCGTCCTCATGTACTACTAGTATATCCAACCTGAAGATGCCCATGTCCTAGGACAAGCTGAACTTGTCATTGTCGACGAGGCTGCAGCAATCCCCCTTCCACTCGTACGCAACCTACTTGGCCCATACCTTGTATTCATGGCGTCAACTATAAATGGATACGAAGGCACTGGTCGCTCTCTCTCCCTCAAACTCATACAACAACTGCGAGAAAGCACTCGCCCCTCCCTCACCAAGGATACTTTCGTCGGAGATCCACCCGCCGCGGCCACTTCCAAGAAGGCGGCCCCTGGATTCTCTAATGCTCCCAAAACGCGCTCTCTACGTGAAATAAAACTCGAGACACCTATTCGTTACGGTTCTGGAGACAAAATTGAAAAATGGTTGAATGGGCTGCTATGTCTAGACGCTACCATTTCCTCCAAGTCGGCTGTCGCTTCTGTCCAAGGATGCCCGCACCCGTCTGCGTGTGAGCTGTATTATGTCTCAAGAGATACGCTGTTCAGTTATCACCCCGTGTCTGAGATGTTCCTTCAGCGGATGATGGCACTCTACGTCGCATCGCACTACAAAAACCAACCCAACGATCTCCAGCTCATATCGGATGCTCCCGCACACCACCTATTTGTCCTCCTTCCGCCCCTCAAAGATGACGAATCGTTTCTCCCAGAACCACTTGTGGTGCTCCAAGTGGCTCTGGAAGGCAACATCAGCAAGGCCGCGATTATGGAGGGCCTTAGTAGGGGGTTGAGAGCAGGAGGTGACATGATTCCTTGGATTGTTGCGCAACAGTTCCAGGAGAGCAAGTTTGGCGTTTTGAATGGCGGGCGGATAGTTAGGATTGCGACACACCCGGACTATGCAAACGTGAGTAGCGAACCGCTTTACCCCCCTTCAGTAAACCCGCTCCCTGCCCCCAGTGGTCCTCGACTCCGTGGCATCACTGCAAGGGGTGATGGTCGACGGGGACAAGATATTTTGTGAATGGGCTGACTTTTCTTTCATGCGGGCATGGGTAGATGGGATATGGCTCTCGAGCCCTCAAAGCTCTCAATTCGTTCTACAGCGGCGAGTACTTCAACATTTCCGAGAATCCCCTTGCGGAACCGTCCTATCCCGACGCTACGTTGGTTGATCCTGTAAGTTTTCCCGCGAGATCCTTGAGTACCCGACTACCGACTGACTGTTTGACTCATCTCGGTGCCGTGGTGTTCACTTTCTCCGTTACTTTGGTAGGATGCGGACCTTCAAACTGATCACCCTACTGTCCGCTCCGCGGATGCAATGCCACCTTTGCTCCAGCGCCTCTCGGAAAGGAAACCGGAGAGTCTGGACTATCTGGGCGTTTCATACGGATTGACACCGCAGCTATTGAGGTATGTCGCGACCAAAAACGGTCTATGGCGGCCATCCGGTCCGCCACGCACCCTCCTCGGCTAATAACATATGATTGGAAACAGGTTTTGGAAGCGCGCCGGTTTCGTGCCCCTTTATCTTCGGCAGACAGAGTCCGAGCTCACGGGTGAACACACGTGCGTGATGGTTCGAGGGCTCAGCAGTTCGACCGAAAATGATCTCGAGTGGCTGGGTGAGTTCGCAAAGGGTAAGTTGGGCCTACGAGCGGTGGACGTGGACATAACTGCTTTCATATGTGGTAGACTTCAGACGACGCTTCCTCTCGTTGCTCTCTTACAAGTTTAGAGTGTTTGGGAGTGTGACGGCGCTGAGCATCCTCGAGGCCGCCAATGCGGGAGTCAAGAAGGGCGGCGAGAGGGACGACTCCGCCCGTTTTCAAGGTAAGCACGAGATTATTGTCTCCTCCGGCACGCGGCTCCCCATCTCCGCCGCTAGTTGTCACCTCATCCGAACTTTCATTCTTGATGACGCCATTTGATCTTAAACGCCTCGACTCGTACGCGAACAATATGGTTGACTACCATGTTATTCTTGACCTCTTGCCCCGAGTCTCCACCCTCTACTTTGAAAAACGGCTGGGGGACGATGTGAATCTGTCCGCCGTGCAAGCGTCGATACTTCTTGGGATGGGCCTCCAGAGAAAGTCGATTGAGGAGATTGAGGTAAGCGTAAATCGTAATGGCAAGTCATTGGCAGGGTAACGAAATTGACGGCAATTCATTGACAGAAAGAATTATCGCTACCTGTTTCGCAGGCGTTGGCGATGTTCAACAAGCTCATACGCAAAATTAGCAAGAAATTGACAGACGTCCAGAAGGAAGCCATCGGGTCTGATATCCCTGTGGGGCCCCCACCCGAACCCGCCCGTTCTCGCGTCCAGGGTGACATTGGAAATGACGATGGTACTAATGGGGATACGTCGCGGTCCTGGCGGCCAATCGAAACCAGTGTCGATGACGAGCTCGACGAAGCTGGGGACGAAGCGACGAGAGCGCTGCGCGAGAAACAGCGTGCGATGATCGAGTCGTTGGACCTGAGCCAGTGAGTGAGGTTTAGTTCCATCGTTTTCGTTTCCCATTTCCTCCCACCCTCCTTTTCTCCACCCATTGCCGCATTAAACCCCTCGCTCGTTTGCGAAATGGAAGAAGTTGACGAGCCACCAATGAGCGGAGGACGATAACATAAATAAAACGTTTTTCGCGGTGGAGCTGTTGACTAAAGTAGCCTTTGCAGGTATGCCATCAATGATGCCGCAACGGACTGGAGTGCCGCGGAGGCCCAGGTTACGAAGCTCTCGCAGGGAAAAGCGGGGGCTACAGTTGTGAGTGTCAAAAGTGGGGGACAGAAGCGGAAAGCAGAGACTGCAGGGGTCGACGCGGGGAAGAAACCAACGCGGAGGGGGAAGAAAGTGAAACGATGAAAAAAAGTCTTTGGACGCTATGTCGCTCTAATGACGTTTGGCATGTCCGTGAGGGTATGTGGGGGCATGTAGGAAAACTGTACTCGGCCGATATGTTTCTATTGACACGTATCTCGTTGGTGTCGCCCACACACGAATATCTCGATGAAACCGGTGCACATGGCACTCCCTGCTCCACGTCGCGGTGAGGCCACTTGTCACGGGATCATGTGGTCCGGCATTCGGGACAGGCTTCGAGCGGCGGTACAAATGTTCCCACGCACCGCTAGTGATAGCCGACGCGCGGGTCTGGATGTGCTCCGTCTTTCCCCTCCCCCCTGAACGGTCCCACGGGGATGCCCCACCGCGTCTGACTTGACCTGCAACCACTCGCTCCACGTTGCTCGTTTCAGTCTGGCTGGACGGGTTGTCAGGACGTGTCGTTTCAAGCGGGTACCTCCGGGAGGATGTTGGCGGAGTCTCAGTCTGGGTCTGAAATGTAGAAACCGGCACTCGCAGCGGCTTTCTTGAAGCCCATAATATTGATGGAGGTGCTTCGAATGAAATCCACCCTCCGCCGTCACGGATGACCACAGGCCTTACGGAGACGCTGACCGCTCTGAACCCGCCCGCTATTGCTCCAATCGCCCTCCCGCGACTCGATGCGCACAGAAGCCTGGCGCTTGTACGGCAGGGTCGTGAAACTTGAGGCCAAACTGACTTTGCAGAATCCCCATGCGGATCGGCGAGGACGCGACGCCTCGGGCTCGTGGGCCGCTCGCGCGGACTTTACCAAGTGACGGCCGGCACAGTAGTCTGAGACAGCGAGGTCAGCTGGTCATTACATTCAGCCAGGCGGTGCCGTACATGCTGACGTTGTCGTGCCTGGCGAATGGAGCGCGCGCCCAAATTGACCCCCAGGCGGTGAGAGCTTCATTTGGACCGTGCCTTTGTGCCATTTGGTGCTTGCATATATACGGGCCTTATCGATGGTGAGGCGGGTTAGCGTCTCCAGCCCACTCTCGCCCCAGATCCCCACATGGCTCCCTGGTTTCTTGCCAACCTCGTTCCCAGGAGAGAGGCTAGCTCTGGTTTTTTCCCGGCTCTCTTGTCACTCAAGCCCCTCCAAATCGCACATTTCTGGGTCGGGTGAGTCAAAATATCGCATTCTGCTTCGACTATGGTATCGTTTACGCGCGCTCGTGTGTTCGCACCAGCTGGCTCGCATGGACCTGTGATGCACTCGATTTCTTCACTGTATCTCTGACGGTTACGTCGCTCTCCGAACAATTTGGTGTCCCAACAACCAAGATTGTAAGCGCCTTTGCGTCTGGGGTAGTCGTATTCACGATTCACGAGCTGTGCAGACGACCGCCATCACGCTTACTTTACTCTTCCGATCAGCTGGTGCTGTGAGGCTCCCCGTTTTAGAATGTTCCCCGCATCTGCGCTAACGCCCCCGCCACCTAGGTCATATTCGGTGTCTTATCTGACCGTTTTGGCCGCAAGTGGCCTCTAGTCTTTAACCTTTTGCTTTGCTGCGCGTTCTCCCTTGGGAGCGGTTTCGTGAACACGTTTTCCCAGTTCCTCGCCGTCCGCTCCCTGTTTGGGATCGCGATGGGCGGGATTTGGGGCCTTGCCTCGTCGTCAGCGCTGGAAAACCTTCCTGTCGAAATTCGAGGGCTTGCGAGTGGTGTCCTCCAGGAGGGTTATGCGGTTGGTTATCTCGTGGCCGCAGTCATCAATCTCTCCCTCGTGCCACACTCACGTTACTCTTGGCGAACGCTATTCTGGTTCGGTTCCGGCGTCTCGTTCCTCGCTGCGCTGCTACGGTCAACCTTGCCCGAGTCGGAGGTCTTCCTGCGGGCGAAAGCGATCGAGAGAGAAAAGGGGACGACGACGACTAAAAAGACGGCAATCTTTTTGCACGAAACAAAAGAAATGTTGAAGCTTCACTGGAAGTTGTGCATTTATGCCGTGCTGCTCATGAGTGGTAAGCATCCGACCTGGTCGCGCTTTCCTGGTCCCGTGAGAAATTATTTATTTTTGGCGATTTCCTTCGCCCTCTCTTTATTTGCTGCGTAGGAATGAACTTTTTGTCGCACGGATCTCAAGTACGAAAATCTCGTCCCTCGTCGACATTGTTTGTTGACGTGCTCTGTTTTTTTTTTTTTTTTTGGCGTGTTATTGTAGGATCTGTACCCCACCTTTTTGGAGACGACCAAAGGGCTATCCTCTCATGACGCAACGATTGCCACCATCATTGGGAATTGTGTACGCGTGTTTTGGTCCTGCCTTCCGCTCTACAGCATGCTAATTACAACATTATAGGGTGCTATTGCGTGAGTCGAATTGTGGAAAGATGACACGACCTTCAGACTCACGAGTTTGCTGTGATGATATTCAGCGGTGGTGCGATCTTTGGCACTGCGAGTCAATATATTGGTCGTCGTCTTGCTATTGTGTAAGCGCGTGCCTCCGTGTTTGTCTGTTGCTGACTCAGTCTCGTCTAGTATCTCAGTATTAATTGTCGGCGGTAAGTCTCGTTCTTTCACGAGCAGGGTCGTCGACCGTGGTGACTCTGATTACTAATCGACGCTTGTCACATTGCAGCTTTCATACCCTTGTGGATTCTGCCGAACAACTTTGGTTCCCTCGCAGCAGGCGCATTTTGTATCCAACTTGGCGTTCAGGGGGCATGGGGAGTCGTACGCTCCCATCCTTTTCTTTTGATTTCTTCGACCCTCACCCCGGATGCGCCTTCCATTCTCAGATTCCTATTCAGCTCGCAGAACTATCGCCCCCTGCATTTAGGGCAACGTTCCCTGGTGTGGCCTACCAGCTCGGTAACGTAAGTCGTCCTCGTCGAACCAAAAGACAGATCTGAGTTGCATGCTGATCGATCTGCCTCGACCGCTTTTAGATGGTGTCTTCCGCGTCATCTCAAATCGAAGCGAGTGCGTTGACCTGTTCTTTTCCTTTTCCTTTTCACTCGAGGTGGCTGACGCCTTGCCCCCCCCCCCTGCCTGCACACATGTTCCATAGCCGCTGGAAATCAACTACGGACGAACGTCGTTGTCGATGGTGTGCTGAGGAACGAGCCCAATTACGTGAGGGTGCAAGGCATTTTTATTGGTGTCGTTGCTGCGTATGTTGTCCTGGTGACGATCTTTGGGCCCGAGTACGTGGTTTTTTCCCGCTTGACGAAGCGGGTTGATCTGATGTCCTTGCGTGCGACAGACACCACTCTTCGCACTTTGAGCAACACAAGACCGCGTTCGAAGAGGGCGGCGGACAGGACGATGCCGTTATGGAAGGCGAAAGAGGCGAAGCTACGGAGATACGCGAGGAGGACGAAAAAGGATCAGAAATATGAGTTACGTGTGAGGCACGGGGAAAGGGCGGTGGTTGCATTGTCGGGAGGCGTTTGTACGCCATTGGGTGCGACGGCTGTGGACGTCGGGACACGACAAGACGGAACGACACGAATCAGATTTGAGTTGGTGGAGACACGAGATGTATGTCATGTGACGGCCCCTTTTTCTTTTTCTTTACGAGTGTACGTTGTAATGCGAGTGCAGGATGTGCCGTGGTACTCTGACGGCTGAGTTTCGCGCCGAGTTGTTGGTGGGATTGCCTGATGGGGAATCCAATTTTTAATGAATGTCTTATTTATTTATTTTCAGAGACGGGAAGAGTCGAAATTTATTCTTTTCTTGGGGTGCTGCAACCGTGATCGTTTCCTTGACAAGGGTGGAAGTCGAGCAGGGACGGAGAGGGTGGTTGCGCGCGTTCGGTGTCGTTCGGGTGGTCGGGTCGTGTGTCCCCGGTCGGCCCGGTCCGGGGACCATCTCGGGGGCGGCCGGCACTTTTGAGTGGTAGTGCACATTTTCATGCCAGATTCGACGGGATGCCCAAAAATCATTGCGCGCCCCGCTACATTCGTCGATCAGACGGGGAGTCAGTACTACTAGTGCATCGCTCGAACTGCCGGTGGGGGGCCGTCGATTTTGCGATGGGGGTGCAAGCACAAGAGCGTTGTGAACGTCACGAGGGAAGTAGTACGTCCCTCGGCCAATGGCACATAGATGGGGGTGTGCGCTATGTGACGGGAGGGTCTACCGGTGCCGCATACTCGTCGAAGATATGCAGGGCGGCGATACTTCTGTCACTCGGTGCAACACGCACGGGCGGCTTGAGGTACTGCCTGTGATCGCTCTGCTTGTAACAGGACTGTGATCTCACCGGAGAAGCTGGCGCATGTCCAAAAGACAGATTAGGTGAGGATGTCGGCAAGGATAGTGAGGTGCCATTGGTCAATCGATTTCGCAATGGCGATGTTGATACCCCCAAAGATAGGGACGTTGAAGTGGTGTGTCAGACGAGGGAGGACACGAGGAGCGCGATGGCCGACCGTCGTGTGCCTTGTCGAGACGACGAGCTAGGCAGTGCATGAGACAGACGACATGCAAGGCGCCCAACGCCCACATACCACCCCATTGATGGGTTCGCACACCGCCTGAGCAAGTAGGAGGGATAGAGTACAATGGCTGAACAAGGTCGTTGCATTATCAGAGGGGCTCTCGAGGCCTGGAAACCATGGTTCACGACCTGCATCCATTTTCTCGGATGAAAACGGGGGATCGGAACGAGTGGTCTATTTCCACCTGAACGGACCTTCAGGCAGGGAACGTCATAAGCGTTCTCTAGGCTAAATTGATCGTATCTTGGTGTCCAGATCAGTTTGTTTGTGTGGTTCGCTGTCGTTTGTCGTGTGATTGGTTCATCCTGGCTAGTTTTTTTTTTAAGCGACTGTCAATTTCAAGATGTGTTAACAACAAAAGAAATTAGTTCAGGGAGACAGTGTCATGAAAGCGACGTCGCGCCTCTCAGCTCTAGGCCATGTTCCGAAGTGCGCTAGTCGCTGTAAAATAGATTACCCCAATTCCAGGGGTCTATTCATACGTCAAAGCACCTCATGGAAGAATGACGTCAAGCGCCTGTCCCGCGGAGCATGTCGAATAGCGGCACGTTGTCTTCAATGTCTTCTCCACTGGGGTTATGTCTTGTGCCTGGCAATTGACGTGCGTTGTCACTTGCGACTGGGGGAGCGATGGCGTCGGACGCCAGCGGTACTTACGTCGTTGCTCCCCCGAGTCCGGCGGGACCCTACCAGCACATCAATGTCGTGTGTTTGGCTTGTACGTATGCTTGTTTCTCTGCGTGATAAAATGCTCTGTGCGCGCTTCGTGGACTTTGTCTCTGGTGTCTTCGCGGTCCGCTGTTCCGTGGAAAGGGCCTGAGTGCGGGTTGCGGGGAGCGGCGCAGGTCGTTCTGGGGAAGGTGGGGCAACCGGCACGTCTTCCCCAAACATGCCGTCACAAGGCAGGCCTGGGGGAGGTTGTCAGGTACGTGTCGTTCAGTCGCGGGAGACATGGCGCAATGACAGCGCCTCCCCGCCGTTTACCAAGTCATTTACGTTGGATGCCACCCTGGTGCCGGTGGGAGCTGTGTACGTGAGACACTTCCGATGGCACAACATCAAGCCCGTCGTCCCCTCACTTTTCTCGGGGGGCATATCGTTCTTGTCCGTTGACGTTCTCAGGTCTCGCAGCCACGGATGCTCCCGGAACAACACTCCGGGCATTGCCGGTTAGCTGGGTGATGCGACCGTCGGACGGGGTGCATGCTATCCTGGTCAGTCCCGCAGCGGACGTCCGCGATGTTCGGTAAGTTGTGCACGGTGATTGTCGCGCTGGGATCAGGAGACATCTCAGTATGCTTCCAGGTTTCCGAACTCAGCTCTCTGCGGTGTCTCTGTCTTGTCTAACGTCCTAAAACATATAATGAGTATATATACTGGCCTTCCTCACGCATTCCGTGATCGTGAAGATAGGGATATCACCAGTCTTCGTTTGGTGGATTGACCCGCCTACGTCCGCCGACCGATTCCAGGGCCGCCCAACTGCCAGGTTACCAGAAGATCCCACTCACCTTCGGAACGGGCGATTCTCAAATCAGCATAAAAGCTGCTTGTTGGATTTTGGTCGCCTCCTAGGACAATGTCGCGCTTCTTCCGGAACCTCATCCCCAAGAAGGAGGAAGGCAACTCACATTCGGGCCTCTGGGTCGGTTTCAAGAACCTCACATTGCTTCAGGCGGCCCAGTTCTTTTCAGGGTGAGGTATCAGCATTTACAACCGCTTAGAACGGGCTCATGTTCGATACCAGGTGGATTGCATGGACTTGCGATGCGTTTGACTTCTTCAGCGTAGCGCTTAGTGTGTCAGCGCTCTCAGAACAGTTTGACAAGCCGACGGCCTCGATAGTGCGTTCACTTGGCGCCAACAAGAAATCTCGTGTTCAACTGACTGTCTATCTAGACGACTGCGATCACCCTCACGCTGCTTTTTAGATCGTTCGGTGCTGTAAGCACGTAAACGTTTTTTTTCTTCAATCTCACTGGGTCCCGCCGCTACAGGTTTTCTTTGGCATCTTGTCGGACCGTTTCGGGCGCAGATGGCCCCTTACCGCCAATCTGTTATTATGCTGCTGCTTCTCTCTTTCGACGAGTTTTGTGACAACCTACCACCAATTTTTAGCTATCCGATCGCTATTCGGCATTGCAATGGGTGGTATTTGGGGTCTGGCGGCTTCTACAGCTCTCGAGAATCTCCCCGTCGAGCTTCGTGGCCTCGGAAGCGGTATTGTTCAGCAGGGTTATGCTGCCGGTTATCTTCTCGCGGCCGTCGCCAATCTCACGGTCGTTCCGCACAATTCGCATGGATGGCGCGCTATGTTTTGGTGCGGTTCATCGTTGCTCTTCTTTTCCGCAGTCTTGCGCTCCCTCCTTCCCGAATCCGCAGTCTTCTTGCGCGCGAAGGAAGCAAAGAAAGAACAGGGTATGGATAGCAGAAACAAGACCAAGATCTTCATCAGGGAAACGAAAGAAATGCTTAAACACCATTGGATGCTGTGTATATATGCTATCCTTCTCATGGCTGGTGCGTCATTCGAATTTTCTGCTTGCGGGGCGCCGTTCAAGCGAGTATCTGCTCTCTTGTAATAGGATTCAATTTCTTGTCCCACGGCTCACAGGTGAGAATTTGTCGGACGGTGCATGGCAGACTGTAGACGACGGAGTCGATCGGAATCTTGCATTCCTAGGATCTGTATCCGACCTATTTGCAGAAGGCAAAAGGATTCTCTTCACACCTCGCGACAATTGCAACCATCATCGGAAATTGCGTATGTCGCTCCCTCCCCGAGCTTCCTCCCACGTGCTAACGTGTCCCCATTTGGTCCTTAGGGCGCGATTGCGTAAGTACCCTATGTCATGCGCCTCCATCGTGATTTTTACCTTTGCGAAAACTGACAGAGGTGGTGCAATTGCCGGCAACGTGAGCCAATACATAGGACGGCGTCTGACTATAATGTACGTTGCTTGCATGTCAGCTGACCCCTACTAATTGCCTAACCGATTGCAGCATCTTTATTGTACTTGTCGTCGGTAGGTCGCGTGTTTTCTAGATCGGCTACTCAATCCCGATCTTTATCGACAGCGTTCATTCCACTCTGGATTCTTCCAAGCTCGTTTTCAGCTCTTGCTGCCGGTGCATTCTGTGTGCAGTTTGGAGTTCAAGGAGCATGGGGTGTCGTGCGCGGCTGCCTTTCTATCGTACCCCTGTCCGCGCTTACATTGAGAGTTAGATTCCCATCCAATTGGCGGAGTTGTCTCCTCCTGCGTTTAGGGCAACATTTCCCGGTGTCGCTTACCAGCTAGGGAACGTATGTACCGTCTCCGACGAGCCCTTTGTGACACAGCTGATGACGAATTGTGTGGTCCTACAGATGATATCTGCCGCTTCTGCACAAATCGAAGCGGGTACGTATCAATCACATTTGTCCCTCATCCTTACTAACTGGCGTTTGTTCCTAGTCGGCGGAAGGGATTTCCAGAAGGTGGAAGTGGTAGACGGCGTACCAACAGTCGTGCCCGGATACGCAGAGGTACAAGGCATCTTTATAGGGGTCATCGCTGCCTTTGTGATCCTCATCACCCTCTTCGGGCCCGAGTATGTATTCCTTTCTGGCCCGCTTCTTGACTTGTGCATCGCTGACGTTTGTCCGACCACAAGGAAACATGCTTCCCACTTCGAACAGTACAAGACGGCGTTCGAAGAAGGCGCCGGTCATGACGCAGCAATTATAGAAGACGATGAAAAAGCCGTGAACTACTTCAGTGAGAATGTAAAAAGAGATGTGTGACGGTAGTTTCGGTGGGGTGGAAACACATGCGATTGACGCGTACCTTGATGGTATTTTTACGTTTGTTCTTGCGAGTTGGATAATGCGCACAACAGGTCTTGCACGCGCGTGCCATTTTAATTCCCGTCTGACCTTGAGTGGATAAGCTTGACATCGGCCGCCGGAGGCTCGCCAGAGTTGCCCAGAGGTTTCAAATGAAGATATCTTTTTTTTGTATACACTTTGTGCACAAACCTGCCTCCGTAACCCAAAAGTTTCGGTATAAACATTGCACAGGACAAACGAATCGGTTTCAGCACGACGATGAACATCTCCTTTTCTGTCATTTTCCAAACAGACAACAACAACGGTTATGTACCCACGAACCTGTCGCTGGATGATGGCAGCAGCCCTCAGTGCCAGCGGTCGATCTGTGTAAAATTTATAGGTACGGGATGGAATGGGCGACGTTAATGCCTCTCTTTTGACTCTACAAGGTATCTCTAGCCCGTCTGATGAGGGTAGGGTGAAACGGCAACAACTCTTGTGACTCTCTAGGGAATGCGACGCTGTGGCCAGACGATGCTTGTTGTACGGTATTTTCATGGATCCTCTGTTCGTGGTCACTGAATATTGGAAACCAGTAGGGGCGTTGCATTTTAGGGGTTTTGGATTATATAAGTCTGTCCTGCAAACTCTGCACTCCCAACGTTTATGGGGATCACCCAAAGTGTCGCAACAACGAGGATGTCGGGCTGGTCTTTCGGCCAACTCCCGCCAGAAATTTGGCTTGGGATATTCTGTTACCTCAGTGTCCCAGACATCATTCGGATGCGCAGAGTACGTCGCCTCCTTTCGTGCGTCTTGGACTACGTAGGCACGACCGTATGCGTGCTCCACAGGTCTCTCGATATCTCTGCGAGCTCAGCCGTCTTAGGGTCGTGTGGGTCTGTGCCTACCGCAATTGCATCTTTGTCTGCCCCGCCAGACCATCTCCCTCGCAGCCCGCGCACGAGTTGGAGACTGCGCTCGTCCACATATATCGCTCGCGCTGGTATCGTCTCCCCAGGGATGTTCCTACGCAAAGCGGAAAGTGGAGCTGGATGCCTCTGTGTCGAAATATCTGGCGCACTTGGGTATTCCTCTGTCGTGAGGCCACCGACTCCTTTGTTCTTCACGTCCTCTTTGTCTGCGAGCTCATCTGTTATGCCACTTGCTTATTTATGCGGATGGAGTTTTTCGTGTTTTTGTGCCTTTTCGAGGGCTGTCTGTACTGGATGTGCCTGTGTCAGGAGGTTTGTCATGCTTGCGTGTTCCTCTGTTGCTACATTACTGTTTCCTGTATTTATTGTATCACTCAGCTTGTCAGCGAGGTCATTTGTTGAGCATTTATGGAGATAGGGTTCTGTATGCTCTAATACGTACGGTTGCTTCAACGTCATGGTGAAATTTTTGCAGCCCAGACAGGCTCGACGAGGTTCGCCCGCTAGCAGTGATACTGTGATACTATCCGTCGGATGCTTTACACACGCAAAAGCTGGCAAGGCCCCGGAGGTTCTCTATGTCGCTTCGGTCAAAGTGGCGACTAGCAAGTGGTCAAGGCTGTTGACGTTAAGTACGCTTCCGCCTTCCACTGGTTCCTGTGGCCCCTCGGACATAGGTCTAGGCTCCCAACCTTATGTGGCCTAGTAGGTCCAGATCTGAGCGTGGGAAGAAATCATGGACCGCGGCTGCCAGTCCCATCGATAGTGCATCGCAACGAGAGATATGTCATTATTGTCTTTTGACCAGCTTCCGCTTGAAATTTTGCTGTGTATATTTCACTATCTCGATATCTTCGACGTCCTTCGAATACGCAGGGTGCGTCACACCCTGCGCATGCATGATCGAGCTTGACCGCGAAACCTGTCCTAGGTGTCTCGATACCTGAACAGAGCCAGTCGTTGCAGGGACATATGGGCCCAGGCCTATCTCAAAGCCAAATTTTGTCGTCCTCCAGGTCCATTCCTCTCACAGTCTGCGGAGGACTTGGAAGATGCGCTCGTCCGTAGTTTCCGCGTGGGCCAGTATCTTTGGCACGAGAAGAGCAACAGGCCGATGCCGAAACGAAGAGTGATTCAGTATGCCCCTGGCGCCACCCCTTGGGGAGGCTTGGCTCTGGGGCGATTTCTGTTGATCGCATTCCCGGACAGAGTTCATTGTTACGACTTGAACCTGGATGTATTCGATAACGACTCGGACGCCAACATAATTTACAGACAGACTAATGGAGTCCTGGCGGACTTTTATTGCGTTTCCGCCCTAGATCTCGTGGGTCGCCCATTCGCGTGTGTGGTCCTGAAGGAGGCTAGGAAGGAGGGGCAACAAACGTAGGATTTGACCTTGCCTGGGATTCCGAATTCCACATTGATGGTTTTCATCAGTTCGATCTATTTGTTGAATGTCAGAGAAAAATCAGAGATGACCATGGATCTTCTCTACCAGTTCGTGCATGACACATTCAGCATTCACACGGTCAACCTCGGACCCCGCGTAATTCTTGTTCAAGGTGCCATGGGGAGTGCTCGTAATTGGCATGTAGTTGCCTTTGACGTGCATGCACGCACAGAGTTCTTTCTCCCCCCTCTCTCTGGTAAGGTGTGGACAGGAAACGAGGTACGCTTCCTTTCCGATCGTTCCTCACAAGTTTAACATTTATGACGCATACTAGCCACCAGGACGGAGGCCCGCTGGTGTGCTCGCAGGAATGTCGACATCAACACATCTCCTCCTAACTAGGGTTTCTGATCCTCGAGGAGTCAAGCAGAGCACAATACTGAGTGCCTTCACCCTTCCCCCTCCTAATCCGGATGTGCGTTCCATCACTCTCCAACTCTCGCACCTCGGTATCATCCCCCATTTCTTGCACTACGTGGTCCCAATTTATGACACTCTCCATGACTCGTCCACGTCAGATGTTCTGATCGCAATTCGAGTGCGACTCTATCCACATGTTCACCTTGATTCGGAACTAGGCGTCCTTTGCCTTAGCATGGCAAACTGTGACACGGTCGGCACCATCACGCTCAGACAACGCATTCCGTTCAGCCGGCATCGCCTCATCCCATTTGGCCACTCGTCTTCAAACGGTACCGGTCGGGTGTTTTACACCAATCCACAGACGACACATTTCACCCTTGCAGCGCTCGAGTACAGCGTACCCAGAGAAGGTTGTAGTGGCGGCGTGCTGGAGGCCAACATCGTCGAGCGCCGTTCCATCCTACAGCTTCCAGCGCGACGCAGGGTCTTGGATTATGACCCCTATTCCGGGCGAATATGCCTCCAATCGTACGTCCCGGGCAACAGGCTGACTTATGACGGGCAGAAATGTCGCGTAAACGAGGATGAGTACGAGAACGTGGTTGAGATTTTGGATCTTGCCACGTAAACTGCTGCATGGACGACAGTCGCTCGATGGTCGAAATTGGAAAACCGCCTGCAGTGTGGTGCAATAGACCCGGAGTTGGGTGGACGAGTCGGAGAGGGATTTGTACGCAGCGTACAAAAGGTGGTGAAGGGTGGCGAAAGGCTGCTACGACGACACCTGGAGTCGCTCGCAGTGCGTAAACCCCGTAAACCTGATATCGGACTGAGCACCGTCATACACGTATTTGATATGATCGCGCTTGTAGCACAGTATGACTATCCCAGTGTTGCAATTCAAGACAACTCGTGTTTTCACGGTTACACGACGCGACCACGTCCACACGAGACAACTTCGGCTCACAGAACGGCATATTTCTACTCTGCTCAGGAGAAGGAAACCTGGCTACTTGGATCCCTGCTTGGTTTCCTCCGAGCCTTGCTCGTCGGCAATTTCAGACGCATGGAATCTCCACCTGAGATGCATACGCCAGTGCTAGAGCAGACATCATTCAGGAAGTGAGATGTCAGCAGCGGGAGAGACATACGCGACGTATGTCCTCCGAGGCTTGCTCTTGCGCAGTCTCGGACGCCTCAGCGGTTGACTGGGATGAATGTCAATGCTGGCATCACCATAATACGGAAAGACAGCGACGTACAGCAGGCTTGTCAGAAGAAGGCATTCGATGAACTCTGGTGGGTGGTGATAGACGATGTGGTTCGAGGGTGTTGAGTTCGTGTTGAGCTGGTGCCCTGTATTTATACCCAGTCCTAGGCCAAACAGCTCACCACACTTGTTGGCAGTGTCAGACGTTGCGGTACGCAGTATGAATAGCGGACCGGACCGGAGTGCATGTTGCCGAGAGGGTGTGAGAGGGAAGGCAAGGGGCAGTAGCTGGATACCACCATGATCACAGGGGCTCATCAGAATTATGGCTCCTCCAAGTCCGACTCGGACGTATCGTGTACAGGAAGGCGCAATGCCAGGCACCCGTGGTGCAGACAGAGGACGATTTCCTTACCAAAAGTTTTGCAATGGCATTACCAATATGATGAACTTGTATTCAGCAAACGATCGATGGCGAAAGAAGAGACCGGGCCTTTCTGGTCCAATGTGTCCAGCTAGGAAGTCTGACAAAAATGTGAATGCACGGAAAAATAAAAATAACATTCTGCCGTGTATTCCGCTCCCTAAGTTAGGCGCTTTCTGTAGAGCCGCAGGCGTGAAATATTCTGATAGAAGACTGCGATGGGACTGTCCGCAGTCTTCTCGAAAATGGCATGAGCGACAAGGAGCATCACGTCTGCACTCGCTGCTGCAGCTCCATCCAAAGGTGACAAAACGTCAGGATTGATGTTTGGTGTTGGAACCGCCGGGCTCTTGAAAAGCAATACGACATGCTCAGGACGAGCACCGGTCAAACCTCGGGCACACTGCAGGGTCCGAACACAGGGTGACTTGTGGGGAGGAAAAATAAGATCGCCGAGGACCCATACGGGTTTGCCTGACCATTCCAACTTGGCCAACTTGGAAACTTGGGCGCGGGTTGTGGTGGATCCTGTAACTCGAAGGAGAAAGAAATACCGTATGCTAAAGAAAAACACCCTAATCAGGATTGTGTGCAGCCTTACGTAATTCAGAGGTTGAATATCCTGTCACAGTCGTCCTGCAGGCGACCACGCGGTGATGCAGATAGATGGTCTTTTCGTTGCTACAGATATATCACCTAGCTATCAGCGACTGACTACTTTGACCTTCATGCCTTCCTTAAACCACCATCAACGACTGAAGTTCTCGCGGTAGTCGTCGGAATGTCCGCTGCGCTCGTCGACCATCTTTGGGAGGATCTGGTGTGAGCACTAAGCACGTCCGAGTGCTGTCCCAGGTACTGCAGTCGGTGGCTGTCAGAGGGGACTTATATTCTAGTGTGCTTTGATTCGACTCATTGCTAGTCACCGGTTGTAACCGCTACACCTTTTTCTGGAGATTGAATGTACTGGTCAGCGAGGAGTGACTTGCGGCTGTCAGTCTCTACGTACATGGAATACCCGCGTCGAGTTCAAAGCACCGGATCCGTCTAATTTTTTTTTTTGCGTACCAGATCACAGTAGAGCATAGGCAAGGCGACTCATGTCGGGAACGTGCAGGGTAAGTACAGGCAGAGAGGGACCCAGACAGACTTCTGACCACTGAAAGTCACTTAGATAAAGTTGGTCGACGTGCACACAATCCGGGGCCGATGATTCTGACTCGCGTTCACCAACCGGCAGAACACTACGGAGGATCCACGACTCAGCATCCTTCGGGCTCGGACGTAAGATCCACTCGGGAAAATCCGCGCAACATTTGCCCAAAAACTTGGTGCGTGACATGAAGTTCGGTAAGTACTGCTGACCGGTCCGGTGGCCATGCAAATGCCTCCGTCTTTCGGACCGCTGGTCACTAGCTGTGTCCTCTGAGACCCTGACGATTGGGCTCAGATGTCGCGGTGTATCTTGAAACGGAACAATAGGAAGGACACTGCTGGCACAACGGCGACTCTCAGCCCGGGGAGAAAAGCCCGTCGTTCTTTCGTCGTTTGATCACACTGACATCAGCGCCCATCATTTAAGCGATGGCTCCCGACTACTCCAATAGTCGCAGATTGAACTTCTTCATCAGAATCCAGTGGCCTTGTGATACGGGACTTGTTGCACGAAACAGCAAGAAAGAACCACTATAACGATACCATTTACTTCTGCGGTGCTTTGTAACAAGGTTATGACGGGACGTGTCGCTCAAGGTGGAAAGTGCAGTTTTCACCAACGACACCGGCTAGCAGATCTTCCGCTGTCTCCGAGGGGCTTGTCATGCCTAGGAACGCCTCTCGTGCAACCCCTGAGCATCGACGTGTGGAACGGCCCCAGCATGCATATTGCTGACATCCTATTGGTTGTACTACCCAAGCCAACCCACCGCAAGCGACGGCACGAGCTGTGCATGGTACCGCTCCATCCGGTCCTCCGCTCTAGCTCAGGTTTCCACATTTGCTGAAGGGTGGGCCCTCAAAAAGGTATAAATATGAGCCCTGTCTGCTTCAATGGACGTCAACACATCCAGTGTCTGTACATCCTTACTAGTGCTTCATTCTTCGCTTCACCATGTCCACGCCTGCTGATGGTCAATACCGAATCCACAACGTCGCGTGGGGTAGACCCACTGACCTCTTCAATGGTGGCCAGTTTGGGGGAATCAACGTCTACATAAACGACCCGAAAGACCCCCACCAGGAGGTATGTACTGATACCAGGTATGCGTGTTGGGAGTTTGCATTCACTCACTGATTCGGCAGTGGATCGTCAAGAATGTTCAGAGTCTTGGAAACAACCGCATCGTCATCGAGAGTTTCTCCACTGCTGGCACCTTTGCGAGCGTATATAGCGAAACTGCGGTACGTCCATCCTGATGAAGAGTGGCAAAACATAGACCCACGATCGTGACTGATCTGATTCCACAGAACGCTCCGGTTGCCGGTTCCCTAAACGCAACCATCTGGACCCTCAACTCCAAGGGGGGAAACAAATACCAGTGCGTTTCGTGTTCCGCGCCCGTTTCTTCACTTGACATTGGATTCCTTGACTTCGATCAGGATCACGACCTCGGACGGTGCACTTGGGTGGTTCGCTCCAAGCAACGGCAACAATGCGGTGGTAATATCCTTTTCTATATCTGAGCGTCTGGAGGCCACTCATGGATGCATTCGAAATAGATTATCCTTGGAAGTTTGAGTGACAGCAGCTTGGGAGATAGGGTGTTGTGGACCTTCGACAAGGTCTAGTAAATGCCAGTGCGCCATGTCTTTCCACGCAACGTATGCGAAAAAAAAAGGAAAAGTAAGAAATCGCAAAAAAAAAGGATTGAATGTATGTACGATACTGAGCAGTTGTCGAGTCGAGTTTTTGTGTTTGTGACAAGTGTCCTCCGAATAAAGCGTTGCGGGTCTGTGTCTGTAAACCACACTGATGGACAGCATACGACGCGTTAATCAAGGAAAACAGGTATAGTCTCACCCAGTCGACTACGATCAGGAAGACATCGACATCCTCTTCGCTTTCCTTTCGGTGATATCCCACGGAGATCTGATAAGGCTAACGGGTGAGGTGGTTATCTTTTGGAGGAGATGACCTGATGAATGCGGGTCGGTATCCCGGACCGGGATTTACATGGCCACATCAGGCGGATATCGGTTGTAGTGAAGCAAAGTCAGCTCTGTTTTCAGCCTCGACCAGTCGGACAATCGCAGTATGTGGGTCTACCAACAGATGTGCTGTATATAGAATACGTATCTTGATATTTCGAAGATCCCGTGTTCCTTCCAGAGTCCAGACAAGCGCCTACCTTGAGGCTTGACTCCCATGCGGGATGTACGATCTCAGACGCGTTGAAGTTGATAAAGAGCAGACCACCGTGGAGTGGATTATCTGTTGCATATGAGACCTAGGACTCGTGAACAGGAAGGCACATCCTGTAATGAGTAGGGTAAGTGCGCAAATGCAAAACGAAGCTAAGGTGGGCACTGGGAACACACAGACTCAAAGGCAGAGTACTCGTAACACTGCTGCATCAACCTGGAGCTGCTTTATATCTCCGTCGTCTGCTTCCTAGCGCACGGACATCTGTAAGTATCCGACGCAGTATTGTCGTACGCTTTGCATGCCTCGGATTGTACATTGTGTCACACTGCGGTGAGGCAAATAAACAATGTATTCCCGAATCCCCGGGCCTGATCTACAATCACAATTCGACAACGGTTTGCATATTGGCAATCAACAGTGCTACATCGATACTTGATGACGAACAACCTTCACGGACAACAACGGAACGGCATATTCTTGCTTCGCACGGTAGTGGTGAATCTGGTCACTTGGATGCCTTCTTGGCTTCCCCCTTGTCCCCATCGCGGACGATCTCAGAGGCACGATATTCCCACTGGTGCCCGTAGTGCCAGTGCTGGGGCGAGTGTTATCATCAAAGTCGTGAGACGTCAGCAGTAGGAAACGCGTACGCGACGTATGCGAGCCTCGAAGGCTTGCCGCTGGGCAGTCTCAGATGCCCCGGCGGTCGACTGGGATGGGCGTCAACACCGAGCCCTCTTTGCGTGCGTGATAGAAGAGCCATACAGTAGGCTTGTCGGAGGAGAACATGGGAGCAATTCCGGTGGGTGGTGAGCGTTTGACCGATGGTGTGTGGACGGGCGACGGGGTTGGGCGACCGACGATGGCGAGCTCGTCGTGGGGGATAGCGACCGTGCGCT